>CAUYQG010132516.1:0-10391 GCA_963574415.1 Tarsius wallacei
CCAGAACTACGGGCGTTCACTACCATACCTGGTTTATTTTTTGATTTATTGTAGAGATAAGGTCTCACCAAGTTGCCCAGGCTGGTCCGGAACCCATGGGCTCAGGCAATCCACTCGCCTTGGCCTCCCAAACTGCTGGGATTACAGACTGAGCCACCAAGCCCAGCCTATCACTGTTTTTACAGACGAGGAAACTGAGACTCGGGGAGGTTAAGTAACCTGCCCAATCTCCCAAAGCCAGAAAATGACAGAACCTGGTTGGGTTGGAGTCTGGCTGTGTCTGACTCCAAAGCCCCTCGTCACTGCACGACACTGCCCCAGAGTGAGAAGGGGCTTGGCACACAAGGGCCAGTGCCAGGAAGGAGACTAGCTATCCTGAGTCCTAGGACAACCTCTGTATGAATCACAGACATTGTGACTTTAGGTGTCCAGGTAACTTACAGACATCAGAGGGAGCTGAACCAGAGTTACCTTATTATCCCCACCCTAAAAGTAGGGAGACAGAGGTCCAGAAAGGGTAAGTGGCTTGCCCTGGACAGTGCAGTCAGTCTGAGCCTGTTTCACCCAGGAACAGTCTGTGGTGTAGCCTGTGCTTGACACCACTGCCCTACCTGGATGGCTCCAGCCTTCCAGGGGAAGAGCCGGGTGCAGAGATGGGCATCAGCAGGTCGGCTTTCCTAGCACGAGCACTGGAGAGTGAGCTCTCACTGTTGACCTGCCACAGACCACTCCTTTCTGTCACATTCCCCAGCCAAGGACAGCACTCACCCAGCTCACGCGGAGGGTGGCGGGGAGGGCCCGCCCATGCCTGGCCCCTTCCATCTCGGTGGCCTGGACTCCCCTCTGGAGCCTTCTTGGGAGACCCCCTTGCTGGAGTTACCCACCCCAGGAACAGCCCTTCCTCCCCAGAGCTGTTGGGGACAATTGGACAGAAAAACCGGGACATTCTCCCCCACCAGGATATTTTGTATGCTTTGCACTGACTGCTGCCTTGCCTTCATGAAAAAGCTCTAAAATTTCAAATAAAAAGGTACAATGAAAGCAACAGCAGGATAAATAGCTGCAGTGATCTGAGCTGAAACCCCGGACGCTTTATTCACATCTTTAGAAAAACTCTGAAGGCTCTTAGTAGCAGCTGCCGTACAAAGACTCACACTTTAATTCTGAGGCTGCCAGAAATAGGTCTGTCAGGCCTGAAATATCACTGCATTTCATTACTCTTAACCGTGCATTACCATCTCGGCTTCATTACCAGCTGGGGGGTGTTCTCCGGATCAGCTCTGGAGAGTCCTGGGGATCTGGGCCATACAGGGAAGGACAGAGGATGGAGTTGGGGCCAGAACACCCAGATGGGAGGGCGACCCAGTGGGCTTAAAGATTAGACTGAGGGCTGGGCATTGTGACTCGTGCCTGTAATCCCAGCACTTTGAGAGGCTGAGGTGGGAGGATTGGTTGAGCCCAGGAGTTCCAGACCAGCCTAGGCAATACAGCAAGACCTCATCTTTGCAAAAATTAAAGATCAGCCAGGCATGGTGGCACACACCTGTAGTCCCAGCTACTTGGGAGGCCGAGGAGGTGCAGGCTGTGGTGAGCTACAATAATCATGCCACTGCACTGCAGCCTGGGGGACAGAACAATACCCTGACTCAAAAAATAAATTAAACAAACAAACAAAAAGATTAAACGGAGGCCCGCAGGAGTGGAGCATTCGGTGGTTAACATGTCCCAGCAAGGGAAGGCAAGCACTTGGAGAGGCTGATGTCACCGGGGCTTGGGTGGTGGAGCCAGGAGGACCGGGTAAGAGGCAGCAGTGGGATTGCTCGAGGATGGTGAGGGCAGCTGTGGAGCCCAGAACTGGCCTGAGAAAGCTGTAGGCAGAGAGCCGGGCCTTGGTACCCAGGGGCAGGTAGGAACCGGTCAAAGGAAATTAGGCCATCAAGGCCTGGAGGAGCCAAAGGCACAAAGCGGCCAGCACAAAACCCTGGAGGGAGATGGCTGAGATGGCCCTGGAGGTTTGGAAGTTTGGAGCCTGGAGCAATCTGCATGTTCATAACAAAACTGACACTCAGGGCAGCTCTGAATAATTCAGTAGCCGCTGTGATCTGGTTACAGTGCCTGTCCCTGGGGCACAAAGGAAGAGGGGGCTGGCTGGGCCCAGGCCTGCAGCCGTGGTCGCCTGGCTCTCTGAAAGGGCATGACAGATGGGCTTACGCTGGCCACCACCCAGTCACGCTTTGCACGGTGATTGGTTTTCAAAGGAGGACAGGGTTTGTGAATGGGGCCAGCTTGTTGCTGCTGCCTTCCAATGGACGCCGCTGGGTCGTGTGGCTGCCAGGCCCCCTTGTGAATGGGGCATCACCAGTGGGTGGTGAACAAGCCAGAGGCGACTCCCCCGCTCCTCCTCTGTCCCTGCTAAAGCTGAGGTGGGGGCGGGGGGGGGGGGAAGCCCTAACCCTTCTCTCTGTTGACAGGTTTAACCCTCCATTGGTCCTCCTCTGCTCCAATCCTGTATCATCTGGAGTGAAGTTCAAGTGCATATACCAAAACAAAAAAAGTTAAGATGGAAGTGCCTTTTTCCTCTCACATAAAGAATTCCAGGCTGGGTGTGGTGGCTCATGCCTGTAATCCCAACACTTTGGGAGGCTGAGGCAAGAGGGTTCCTTGAGGCCAGGGGTCTGAGATCAACCTGGGCAACATAGGGAGATCCCCAGCTCTACAAAAAAAAAAAAAAATTGTTGTTAAGCACAGTAGCTCAGGCTTGTAACACCAGCACTTTGGGAGGTGGAGGAGAGAGGATTGCCTGAGCTCAGGGGTTTGAGACCACCCTGAGCAACATGGCGAGACCTCGTCTCTACAAGAAATCAAAAATTAGCTGGGCGTGGTGGCACATGCCTGTGGTTCCAGCTACTTGGAAGGCTGAGGCAGAAGGATCACCTGAGCCCAGTAGGTCGAGGCTGCGGTGGTTGTGAGCGTGGCTCTGTACTCCAGCCTGGGCGACAGAGTGAGACTCCGGCTCAGAAAAAAAAAAAATTGTTTAAGTTAGCCAGGTGTGAGGGCTCACACCTGTAGTCCTAGCTCCTAAGGTCGGAGGATCAGTTGAGCCCAGGAGTTCGAGGCTGCAGTGAGCTATGATCAAGCCACTGCACTCCAGTCTGGGCGACAGAGTGAGACTCCAAATCAAAAAAGAAAAAGGCAGGCATGCTGCCCATTATAAAATAAGCATGGCCCATTATAAAAAGTCCGGGTTCCTTAAGTTCAGGGTTCCGCTCCTGAAATGCAATCTGCTGTATGTCCAGGCACCACCTGGCCCTCTCTGGGAAGTCCTGTGTGAAGTGGGGCCGATGCTCTGGCTACGGCTGCTGCTGTGAGTAATCAAAAACGGTCTTTCTTCTCTAACCCAGGAGTCTGGGCTTCCACCAGAAGCTGACACTGGTGGGCTAATTTATTAGCTTGTAAGTAGGGTAAAATGTCAGACCCTTCACAGTTCCTGACAGTGTTTGGCTAAGAATCAGGGCATCTGCGGAGCGGTAGTCACAGAAATCCACCACAGGCTTCTTCCTGGCTACTGGAGCTGCCCATACAGGTGTTTTCAGGTACCCGGGCCCTCCCACACTCAGGGGGAAGCACCTTCAGGTGAAATTCCAGCCTCTTCCAGAATTCTAGCAGGTCTTGAAATGCCCAAAGATTGCCTGTTCACCTCCTCACTCTGAATGTTCTCTAGGAAACCCCGTGGATGGCCTAGTCTCCGTCCAGGAGGACCCAGTGCAGGCCTTGGGATCGGGATTTATACCAGGTACTGTCAGAGCCAGCAGAATCCCTTAATGGCACCCTCAGGATATCCAGGGTTCAAGGTGTTTCCTAGGCCTTCAGGACAGAGACAGGGACTCTGCTTCCTGCCTCACTGCCAAAAGGAGCAATCCTACTACAGTGAGATCTGGATAATATATTAAAAGACTTCGAGCCGGGGTGGTGGCTCATGCCTATAATCTCAACACTTTGGGAAGTCTAGACAGGAGGATTGCTTGAGCCCAGAAGTTCAAGACCAGCTTAAGCATCATAGTGAGACCTCATCTCTACAGAAAAAAAATTTTTTTTTAATTATCCAGATGTGGTGGTGTGTGTCTGTAGCCCCAGTAACTTGGGAGACTGAGGCAGAGACAGAAGGATCGCCTGGGCCAAAGAGGTTGAAGCTGTCGTGAGCCATGATCGTGCCCCTGGACTCCAGGCTGGGTGACAGAGAGAAACCCCGATTCAAAAAAGAAAAGGCTTCAGGCTCTAAATGCAAGGTGATATCCCAGATTGGAACCATGAAACAGAAAAAGGACATGAGTGGAAAAATGTGAAATTCAAATAAAGCTTGTAGTTTGGCTAATAGTGTCGTTCCAATGTTAATTTCTTTATTTTGACAAAATCTGCTATTGTTTGGTGAGATGTTAACTCCGGGTGATGGGTATATGGGAATTCTCAACTTGCATGTAAATCTAAAATTTGTCCAAAATAAAAATATATTAAAAATAAAACAGAGCCGGGCTTGGTGGCTCAGCCTGTAATCCCAGCACTTTGGGAGGCTGAGGTGAGTGGATTGCCTGAGCCCGTGGGTTTGCGACCCGCCTGGGCAACTTGGCAAGACCTCATCTCTCCAGTAAATCAAAAAATAGCCAGGCGTGGTAGCGCAAGCCTGTAGTTCCAGCTACTTGGAAGGCTGAGGCGGAAGGATCTCCGGAGCCCAGCAGGTCGAGGCTGCGGTGGCCGGGAGTGGCCACTGTACTCCAGTCTGGGCGACAGAGTGAGACTCCAACTCAAAAAAACAACAACAACAACAAAAAACTAAGACCTCAAATCCTAAGCTCAAAATTTAAGAGGCAGGAAAGGAGAGAAAGCATACGTTTAAGCAGAAGGTAAAGAAACAAGAAGAAAGGTTATGTGTCTAATTCTCACTTAGGCATCTGAAGACCTTTGCTATATTCATTCGACAACATTTTTTTTGAGTCGGAGTCTTATTCTGTCACCCAAGCTGGAGTGCAGTGGCACGCTCACGGCCACTGCAGTCTCGACCCGCTGGGCTCAGGTGATCCTTCTGTCTCAGCCTTCCAGGTGGCTGGAACTACAGGCGCGTGCCACCATGCCTGGGTAATTTTTCTTGATTTATTGTAGAGATGAGGTCTCACCAAGTTGTCCAGGCCAGTCTCGAACCCCTAGGCTCAGGCAATCCTCTCACCTCAGCCTCCCAAAGTGCTGGGATTATAGTCGTAAGCCACTGCGCCCGGCCATCATTCAACAACTTGACAGCAATGTATTGAGCACCTGCTGTGTACCAAGAATTGTTTTCAGAGCCTTGGATACAATACTGAACAAACAGGGCCAAATCCCTACCTTCCTGGAGATTATATCTTGGTGGGTCTAGGTCAGATGTGTTCAACCTTTTGTCTTCCCTGGGCCATATCAAGAAAAGAGGAATTGCCTTGGACTGCACATAAATCATATAATATAGTTAGTGTATATACATAATAAGACTTCTTTTTAAATTATAAAGTTTAGAAAAATGAGAACAAGGCTGGCAAGTTGGCTCAGCCCTGTAATCCCAGCACTTTGGGAGGCCAAAGTGAGAGGATTGCCTGAGCCCGCGGGTTCGAGATCTGCCCCAGCAACTTGGTGAGACCTCATCTCTACAATAAATTTTAAAAATTAGCCAGGCTTGGTAGTGTGTGCCTGTGATTCTAGCTACTTGGAAGGCTGAGGTGGAAGGATCACCTGAGCCCAGCAGGTCAAGGCCACAGTGGCCGTGAGCGTGCCGCTGCACTCCAGCCTGGGCAACAGAGTGAGACTCTGACTCAAAAAATAAATAAAAAGAAAGAAAAAGAAAAATGAGAACAATATAAAACTAGTGGGAAATTTGACCTTGTTTTTGTAAAACTAATCTATTAACGTTGGGTTTGATGGAAGTGGTCACAATTCTTTTTTATTTATTTATTTTTTATTTTAAAGATGTAGGGTACAATTCAGGGTTAGGTATACAAATGATCATTTTTATGGTCAGTTCTATTTTTTTTTTTTGGAGTCAGAGTCTCACTCTGTCACCCAGGCTGGAGTGCAGCGGCACACTCACGATCACTGCAGCCTTGACCTGCTGGGCTCAGACGATCCTTCTGCCTCAGTCTTCCAAGTAACTGGAACTACAAGCATGTGCCACCACACCCAGCTAATTTTTTTAAAAATTTATTGTAGAGACAAGGTCTTGCCAAGTTGCCCAGGCTGGTCTCGAACCCCTGGGCTCAGGCTATCCTCTCGCCTCAGTCTCCTGAAGTGCTGGGATGACAGGTGTGAGCCACTGCACCTGGTTGGTTGCAATTCTTAGTGAGTTCTAGAGGTGATCATCAGACATGTTTGTTTGAATTTTGCTTTTCATATGCTACATCATTCACAACAGCTGCTGCTCACAAATATGAATGCTGCCAAAAAGTGATGTCATGAATAAGGTGTGATTATGAACTTCAAAAATGGAACTAGGCTGGGTGCGGTGGCTCACACCTATAATCACAGCACTTTGAGAGGCCGAGGCGAGAGGATCTCCTGAACTCACAAGTTCGAGACCAGCCTGGGCAACTTGGCGAGACCTCATCTCTACAATAAATCAAAAATGTAGCTGGGCATGGTGGCGCACATCTGTAGTTCCAGCTACTTGAAAGGGTGAGATGGAAGGATTGTCTGAGCCCAGCAGGTCAAGGCTGCGGTGGCCATGAGCGTGCCACTGCACTCCAGCCTGGGCAACCAAGTGAGACTCCAACTCAAAAAAACCCAAAAAACTAAAATGGAACTATACAGGCAACCGTGAAGAAAATAAATGCTAAAAACACATGATGTTAAAAGACTTTGTGGGGCTGCATGACTAGCTGTTCTGAGCTTCATGTGGTCCACGGGCTACAGGCTACAGGTTGGAAACCTTAGTCTGCTCACCTAACCACACCGTACCCCACAGGCAACAGCGCACAGCTCCCAGGACTGAAAGTGGGGACAGTTTATCTTTGGGTCATATCAGGGTACAGAAAGGGCTGCACTTGCTAGGAGAAAGTCAGGAGTCTGGAGGGGATATCTCAGAGTATGCACTGAGGTGGGCTAACGCCCTGGGACTGTGTGTCTGGGCTTTGTCACCTATAAAATGAGAAAATAATAAGAAACTGCCTCCCTCCCCGAGGTGGGCTGAAGTTCAGCAGGCGTAAGAGTGTGTTCAAGCCCGCAGCAGGGCCTGAGGACGAGATGCGTGGCCTGACCCTGATCTTGATCTTGGAGTTGGTTGGGGCTGACTGCCTACCCCCAACACCCTGCTTAATATGATTGTTGGACGTATTTAGACTCAGACACATCCAGCACTTTGGGAGGCAAAGGCAAGAGGCTTGCCTGAGCTCAGGAGTTCGAGACCAGCCTGAGCAATATGGCCAGACCTCTTCTCTACAATAAATCAAAAAATTAGCCGGACAAGGTGGCATGCACCTGTGGTTCCAGCTACTTGGAAGGCTGAGGTAGAAGGACCGCCTGAGCCCAGCAGGTTGAGTCTGCGGTGGCCATGAGTGTGCCACTGCACTCCAGCCTGGGCAACAGAGTGAGACTCTGACTCAAAAAAATAAAAAATAATAGATTCAGACACAGAACCAGGTGAAGACTCCTTTTCTGGCGTTGTTATAAAGTCTCTTCTTTGCGTCATCCAAGAATCCCCAGGATTGGAGTAAAAAATGGAAGCAAACCCTGAGCGCTCATCCAGTGCAGGGCATTGGGGGTAGGCAGCCAGCCCCAAACAACTCCAAGATCAACATCAGGGTCAGGCCCACGTATCTGGTCCTCAGGCCCTGCTGCGGGCTTGCAGTTTCAGCTCACAGGGGAGGGCCTGGCGGCTGCACTCCACCTACACCTGGGGTGCCGCTGGGGAGACCAGACCCGGGCTGCACCCTTCTAGAGGCCCCCGGCCTGCGACCCCGGCCACACCAGCGCCAGCGAGGGGCCCAGCGCAGGCAGCCCTGCCTGGCTGCCCGAACCGCCTTCAGTGGGGAAGTCTTGCTCAACCCTGAGGAATGCGGGGCCAGAGCTGGGGCAGGGAGGTGACAGCCGCCAGTGTGGACCGTTCTAGGGTGGGGGCTGCAAACTTGGCCCTCCTGTCAACCACAGTTCAGGGCGGGAAACGCGAGGGGCCCCAGGCCCCAGCCCACAGCTCCCAAGTGGTGGCCACGCATGTGGCTGGGTGGCCTCAGCTCCCAGGACCGAGGTAAGAGCCTCTCAGGAAAAACTCTAAGGGGTTTTTGTCTGTAAAGTTCCTGATGAATCTGCAGCCCCTGAAGAGTTGCTTTGAGCATAGTAGGCGTTCAATAAACATTTTTGAAAGAATGACACAATCCCTCCCAGCCTCAGTTTCCTCCTGTGTGGGAGGAAGGGTTTGATCTCTGAGGCCCCCAGCAACTCTCAAATCCTAGGATGCTGAGATGAAATCCCATGTGTACTGCTGTGGTTTTGCTTTTAGTTTTTCAGGGACATTTTTAGTGCTACCCTTTATGATGTGCCAGGAGTGAATTTGACACCAGATGGCTTTTTTTTTTTTTTTAATAAGAAAGAAGACAAAGGGAGGGAGAGAAATATTTTCCAACTGGCAGTGCTGACAGCATTTTGGAAGCAAATCCAGGGAGGCTAGGAGGAGCTGCTTCAGCCCGATCCTTCCTTCCCCTGCACACGCTGCCACCCTGGCCACCATCAACCGGGCAGATGATCCTGGAGCTTTTTATAGATGAGGCAAAAAGCATCGCAGGAAACTCCACCCCAAGTCACACTAGCTTTGTCCTCTCTGGCTGTCACAGCGCTACGGCCCCTGATCCACGGGGTTATTCACTCCCACTACAGGCAGGACTCCACTCGGGCTGGCTCTGGTGTTAATTAAAAGAACAGAGAGGCTCCTGGCAAATCAAAAGCCAGCGCTCCCTGCCTGGGGAACGTTCAGGAAAAACAGCCCAAGTGGCCCTGTCTCCTCTGGAATTCCTCTCTTCTGGGATCCCAACCCCCTGTCACAGGGACAGGAAGAGGGGCTGGTCCTTACTCAAAATGACCTCTGGCTCAGTTCTTTTCTTTTCTTTTTGTGTTGGAATCTTACTCTTGTCTCCCAGGCTGGGGTGCAGTGGCATGCCAGCCTCGACCTGCTGGACTTAGGTGATGCTTCCGCCTCAACCTTCCAAGTAGCTGGAACTACAGATGCACGCCACCACACCGGCTATAGATTTTGTGATTTATTGTAGAGATGAGGTCTCACCAAGTTGCCCAGGCTGATCTCAAGCTCCCGGGTTCAGGCAATCCTCTCACCTTGGCCTCCCAGACTGCTGGGATTACAGGCTGAGCCACCACGCCCAGCCTAGCTCAGCTCTTAATATGTCATGGCCCAGAGAAGGGAAATTTCTAGAATAAGCCATTTGGCAGTAGCGCCAGCCAGAATGCTGCAGTCTGTGTGTCTGGGTTCAAATCTTGGCTCCACCACATACTAGTTGCTTGATGAGAACAAGTGACATCTTTACCTTTCTGAGCCTTCGTTTCGCCAGCTGCAAAATGGAATAATCAAAATTCCCATCGAGAGGACTGTGGTATTGATTGAATGAAATAATACAAGAGGCCGGGTGCAGTGGCTCACGCCGGTAATCCCAGCACTTTGGGATTACAAAACCTTGCCTGGGCCAGGGTCTGTGGAAGAGGCAGACCACTGGCATTTTTCTTGTATTATTCTGAATCAAAGACTCACTTTGTCACCCAGGTTGGAGTGCAGTGATTCACTGCTCACAGCCACCACAGCCTTACCTAGTTGGGCTCACGTGATCCTTCCACCTCAGCCTTCCAAGTAGCTGGAACTACAGGCACACGCCACCACACCTGGCTAATTTTTTTGATTTATTGTAGAGACGAGGTCTCACCAAGTTGCCCGGGTGGGTCTCAAACCCCTGGGCTCAGGCAATTCTCTCACTTCATCCTCCCAAAGTGCTGGAATTACAGACTTGAGCCACTGTGCTCGGGTGGGTCTCAAACCCCTGGGCTCAGGCAATTCTCTCACTTCATCCTCCCAAAGTGCTGGAATTACAGACTTGAGCCACTGTGCCCACCCATAGTTCCAGCTACTTGGAAGGTTGGGGTGAAAGGATCACCTGAGCCCAGCAGGTCGAGGCTGAGGTGGCCGTGAACGTGCCACTGCACTCCAGCCTGGGTGAGAGTGAGACTTCAACTCAAAAAAAAAAAAAGAAAAAGGAAGGCCGGGCACAGTGGCTCAAGTCTGTAATTCCAGCACTTTGGGAGGATGAAGTGAGAGAATTGCCTGAGCCCAGGGGTTTGAGACCCACCCGAGCACAGTGGCTCAAGTCTGTAATTCCAGCACTTTG
>CAUYQG010132518.1:0-11742 GCA_963574415.1 Tarsius wallacei
TTCTGGTCCAATTGGGAATCCCGAGACCTGAGGGTGGAGCGATCTGGGCAGTAGCATGACTCCCTCAGGGGCTTTCTGGGTTCATTCCCATTTTTATGTGTTTAACTGATCAGTCACATAGAACATTTTGCAAATTGCAACATCCAACTAAATATTTCTTTCTCTAAAAGCTGTTTTTGTTTTTTATGCTCCCCTTCATTTGGGGCAAAGAAATAAAATTAAACAAGAAGGAATATCATGAAGTCCCTATATATTTCCCTTTTTTAACTGGAAGAAATCTATCTGGGAAAATGAATCGGACTTATCCATTTAAATTTTATAATGAAGTGTCCCAGGAATTGTCTCAGAACCATCTGCATCAGAATAACTTTGGAACTTTGTTGTAATGTGGATTCTTTGAGCATGAGTTTGGGGGCATGAGGCCTGGGTATACAAGTTATGCTGAAAAAACCTAAACTGGAAGCTATTCTTAAAAATACTGCAAGAACCACTGTAGTACAGGGATCAATGGGCCCACTTCAAACAAATTATGAAGTAGGTGATATTCTGTTTTCTTTTTATTAAATCTTTGCTTAATTTAGTATGTCTCATGTGTCATAGTTTCAAGCCTTCTCTGTTTTCACCTCTCTTCATAAGATCTATTTTCAAAAAGGCTAGTATTAGTCAATACTAGCAAATTATTATAATCTGAAACAATATACTAAATCTGAAAAAAATCAAATAATCTAAAGAATTATGGGACAAAATATTTTTTGTTTATTTGGATAGTTTACCCAAATGCCTTGTATATGTATTATCTGTTTAGCAGAAAACCTTCCTGAAAACTTTTAGTTCTAGGTCATTTCTTGCTCATTAAACAGTTAACTCCCTTAGCAGCTGTATCTGAGTTCTTGCATAATTTTTTATTAAATTATATTTCAGTAATGACAGAAATAGAAATAAATAGCAAGAATGTTTTAAGGAGTGTAGGTCTGTCATCAGATACACAAATTAGCTTTGATTATAAGCTAAAGAATATCTAAATTTAAGAAAGTAAAATTAACTGAAAATGCTTACCGTGTCTAGAAATCAACACTTTTAAATGTGTTTCCTTCCAGTACTTGCCTATACACATATTTTTTACTTAGTATAGTAACATTTTCTACTGGTGTTATTCTTTCATCATTTAATACTATATCATAAAACTAGCTTACTTTCCATGATGCTACATACCTTTTAAAATTATTATTTTTAATAACTACATAAGAGTCTACTGATTTTTAAAACCATTCTCCAGTTGCTTATTATTTAAATTGCTGCCATTTTTTGATGAGTATAAAAAAGTTATGCAATAAATGGCTTCATACATACTTATAGCCTTTTTATGACTTTAATGTAATTTTTTAGGATGAATTCCCAGAACTGGGATCACTGAGTCATAGGAGATGAACATTTTTATTTCTTTTGATAGACCTTGCCAAATGGCTCTCCAAAAGCATTGTAGCAGTTTGTATTGCCATCAGTGATGTATAACTTTGACCTTAAGAACATTGGCATTAATATACCATTATTTTTACCTACCTCTCTTTTTTTTCTTCTGGAATTGTTTGTGATAGATTTTTGACTATGACTGTCTTTGAAAAGCTCATATATACCAATAACTTTTGAAAAAAAATACAAACAGCTCAAAAGAAATGTAGCATGGAAGTCATATCTTTTAATAGATTAAGCTACTTTTATATAACAGATTCTACATAATTCTCCTTGGTGTTGAAGAAGTTTATCATTGTAAGTTAACTTTCTATCCTGTTGCCCACAGTATAGAGCTGTGCACTTTTCCATTGTTTTTATGATTATTTGTAACTGCTTACCTAGTACATACCTATCATTTGACAAAGGTAGATAGAATGTGATAAACTTTTTTTTTTTTTTTACTGAATTTATGCTAAAAGCAATAGTTTCCTATTTAAGATTCAAGTAATGCTGGCATTATATGTGAAGTGTTGACATTGCATAATATAAGATTCCAGGAAGTGATATAATTAGTTCATAAAATACTTCAAATAAAAATTAAAATATTAATTCTTGAAGACAAAAAATTTCAGGTTCAAATCACAGACTGATCTCTTAAAATTTTCAAGTAAGAGAGAGTCTTAATGAAGGAATACATTTCACTCAAGTCCTTTTCTATCTGGGAAATTTGACTTAATTTTCTCAACTTGCAACTTTAGGAGAAAATTGTGTAAGAGAAATGGGAGAATCTCTCTAATCATCTATATTGACCCAAACAAAACTAGAAACCTTTGGTGTAGTGGATCGTCTTAACACTTAAATTGTTGTGGTCATTTATTACTGTGTAACAAATTATCCCCAAATTTAGAGACAAAGCCAACCATGAATTCTGTGACTCAGTAATTTTGACAGAGCACAATGAGCACTGCTAGTCTCTGCTCCATGATGTCTGGGGTCTCAGCAGAAAGACTCAAAGATGTTAATCTGGCATTATCCGAAGTCTCTCTTGCAGTGGATGCTGGTTTTGTCTGACTCAGTCCCCAAGAAGCCATGTAGAGCCGTATCTTCTTAGTGACCTAGCTCTGAAGTCATATGGCATCACTTCCACTGTACTATATTAATCAGAGCAGGCACAAATCCTCACTCAGATTCAAGGGAAGAGTAGACACAAATGATAGTACTTGACAGGAAAAGTGCTAAAGTCACTTTGGAAAAAAACAATGGGGATGGGGGAGCTATTGTTGCCGACATTTAGGAAAATACAATCTATCACACAAGTGATATGACAGATTTGACAAATACTATTTTTTTCAGAGTCCTTTCAAAACTTAGTTTGGAGAAGATTGTGTACCCAGGAATGGTAGAGGATTTCCTTGAACAAACTCTTCTACAGATAGAGTGATTGACACTGGTTGACCCTTTGCCCAAGTGTAGATTTCTGTCAGTATCATCCAAGATTGTTGAAATTCTAATAGAAATGTGAAGTTTTACTGACTTGAAAAACCAGTGGATAAAGTTTAGATTTATCATAGCAAGGAAACTTCAAACTATAAGAGCCTTAGAAAATACAGGAGACACCCTTATGGAAATTGGAATAGGCATCAAATTCCTGATCAAAACCCCAAGTGCCCATGCTGTAAGAGGTAAGATAGACAAATGGGACTTCATCAAACTGAAAAGCTTCTGCAGGGTCAAAGAAACCATCAAGAAAGTGGGGAGACAGCCCACAAACTGGGAAAAAAATATTTGCCAACTGTGTATTTGACAAAGGCCTAACATATAGGATCTACGAGAAACTCAAACATGCTGAAAGAAAAAACCAAACACCCCTATTAAAAAATGGGCGAAAGATATGAATAGACACTTCTCAAAAGAAGACATACAAGTAGCCAACAGATACATGAAAAATTGCTGAGTCTCACTAATCATCAAAAAAATGCAAATTAAAACTACACCAAGATAACACCTAACTCCAGTCAGGATGACCATCATTAATAACTCAAAAAAAAAAACTGATGTTGGAGAGAATGCGGGGAATAGGGAACACTTCTACACTGTTGGTGGGAGTGTAAACTAGTACAACCTCTGTGGAAAACAGTGTGGCAATTCCTAAAAGATCCAAAAATCCATCTCCAGTACATTCCAGCAATCCTCCTTCTGGGAATATACCTGGAGGAACTCAAATCATTTTATAAAAAAGATACCTGTGCACGCATGTTTATTGCAGTACTATTCATAATATCAAAAACATGGAATCAACCATGATGCCCATTGAAAGTAGACTGGATTAAAAAAATGTGGTATATATACATAATGGAATATTACAAAGGCATACAGAACATTATGAACTTTGCAGCAACTCAGATGGATTTAGAGTCTGTAACACCCAGTGATCTATCACAGAAACAAAGAACTGGGTACCACAGGTACTCATTCATAAGCGGACCCTGAACATTTATCCTAATACTATAAGAAAGGGATTGGCACTAGCAGGAAACTGTCGGGGGAGTGGGATGCGGGGGAGAAGGCACATAACATCAGTAAGGGTACCTGATCCCAAACCATACAAAGTGGGGACCAAAGAGAGATCCAAAGTTTATCCTGTAAAATGACCACTTATCTACCTAATTCTGAATTGTACCCCACAACTTTAAAATAAATACATTTAAAATGTAAACAAAAAATATTATAAGTGGAATCAAAGCATAAAAAAATAAAAAGGAAACTTTTCACACTGTGGCTAGGGGGAGGTATTACTACCAAAAATGTAATATCGCTGACATTGCAGATGGAGGAACAGGGCCACAATCCAAGGGATGTGAGTGACCTCTGGAAGCTGGAAAAAGTAAGGAAACAGATTTACTCTAAGAGTTTCCAGAAAGGAACTTATCCCTACTGGTACCTTGATTTTAGTCTCATGAGACCTATGTGGAACATCTAACCTACAGAACTGCAAGATAATACATTTGTGTTGTTTAAGCCACTAAAAAAAAAAAAAAAAAAAAGAATAAGAAGAAAGAGATTTGCAAACTCTGCTAATATATATTAGCTATAACTTGGGGATAAATAAGTGGAAGTGAATTCTAAGGGTATTAGACCAAGGAGGATATAAATACTACCAAAAGGGTCAGGCCAAATATATTGGTATGGGTACAGTTACTGAAAATTCTGGACTTAATGCATTAGCTTATGGAGTGCCACCTGCATCTTTGAAAAGGTCTGTGTGCCCCCCTTTGTAACCAGGTATGACTGTGGGTAATACCTCCATGAATATTGGTTCCCTTATCTTGGTAGAAATGATGGGATGCCAGAGTATCTGATGGCAAGTGGCCAACTGACAGAAACAGAGGAGGCACGTTTACTAGAAAGGCCAGTAGTGACATAACAGTAATAAGAATACTTTCATCTATAGGGACCTCTGACTATAGATAGTTGATCTTGGTGTCCCTAGAAATGAAATAGATGGGAAACTTACAAGAGCATTGCTAGATTTATGTAACAGAATACTCTCTAGGACTGGTGATTAAACACTTAAGGAGGGTTATACGTTTTCACCAGGTTTCCAGACCTAACCCTGTTCTCGACCCAGAACTCACTGGTTGAAGGGAGAAGGTCAGTGTCCCTTGAGAAAGAACCCTGAAGCTTTACCATAGGTATGTACTGTGAATATACCTGCATACATTTACTAAAGTGACTGTGACTCTGGGGGAAAAATAGCCAGAACTTTGGGAATTACTAAACAGTATTTCTGAATTGTTGCTAATTCTGGGTGACCCAAAACATCACTGTGGCTGTGGTCAGATGATACATGGAGTCAACTCATACGTGACTCACATGCATGCAGTTAGCTCCTGAACACACCCTGTCAACATTTCACTAGTTACTGAATATATAATTGAGTAGAAATATTTGGCAGCTAGAAACATCCCCACATTTGCCTTTGACCTGCAGTATAAGTGCTAAGGGAAACTTAAAAAATTTTCTTCTCCCTACCAAGATAGTAACCTAGAAGAAATACCACATCTCAGGGAGATTTTAAGATATTGATGTCACCACCAAGGGTTTGAAAAATGAGAGGTGGG
This sequence comes from Tarsius wallacei, assembly GCA_963574415.1. Classification (NCBI taxonomy): domain Eukaryota; kingdom Metazoa; phylum Chordata; class Mammalia; order Primates; family Tarsiidae; genus Tarsius; species Tarsius wallacei. The sequence continues at coordinate 5,574 of CAUYQG010132518.1, forward strand.
TTGGTCCCCATTTAACTTATCTGTTTGACCTACGCAGAAGTTGGATTGATCTTGGAAACTGACTGTAGCTTATTGTAAACTTTATCAGGTGGAGAGTTTGCAGTTGTTGCCCTGTATTTTTATGAAAGAAAATTAGCATAGCTCCCAGCAGTTGATTTATAGTTATTGACCCACTCCATGCTTTTTTTCTTTATACCAATTTATAAGGACCATCAGAAGTTGTTTGCTTTTGTCTGGAAGAATCAGCACTATGCCTTCACTCTTTGGCCTGATTGTGTCCATTCTCCTCTTTGCCACAGTATAGTCTATAGAAGTCATGATTGCTTTAATATTTGACAAAGTATTATTGTGGCCCAATACTTTGAAGACATTGTGCTGATTGGATATAATGTATAGGAAGTAGTAAAGCACTTTTTATGCCTTAGTAAGACTTATGTCAACCATAAAATGGGATATAACCTCCACAGTTCAGTAAATTGCTATTTCCGTGATGTTTCTGGGACTCTAGTGGTCAGGAGGGTGTGAAGACATCACCTCCAAAGTAGAAGACAAATTTATGTATCTTGCATCACCTACAAGGAAAAAAGAGGCATGTTTGGTAGCTCTTTTGAGAACCTTTCTAAAGTTTAGATTTACTGAAAAAAATGAGCATAGTGCAGAGAATCCCCATATGCTCCCTGCCTGTCCTTATTCACATTCATTTGCCCCTATCATTAATATCTTCCATAAATGTGGTACATTTGTTACAATAAATGAACAAATATTGATATATTATTATTAACTAAAGTTCACATTTAATTCAGCTTTCCTTAATGTTTACCTAATGTCCTTTTTCTACTCCCATTCAGGGTACCACATTAAGTTTCATTGCTATATTGTAACGTGATAACACCAAATCTGAGAGGGCTTGCATATAATGTTTACCTTTTCCAAACAAATCACATGGAGGGAAAGACATTGGCTTATTAAACTTACCAGAAAGACATTGGCTTATTAAACTTACCGGAGGCACTGACGGTGGCAGGTCAGTGAAGAATCTGTGCCATCTAGGGCAGTACAGCAAGCAGTTTATAATTAAAGAAATCAAGCTAATCTTTCAAATTTTTATATAGTGTTTACAATTACATTGATTAAGAGCAACGGCTACGTTGTTTTCAGCTTTGCTTGGTCACCTGCATACTATGACTCATTATGGGAGTATAGGTGGCCTCAGAGTCCAGTCTTGGCCAGAGGCCTCTCCCTGAGGAAGGGGGAAGAAAGAGGCCTGGTATAGGGGAGAAATAGTCTGTGCTGGACAACACCCCACACGTGTTTCTTAGTCTCTCAATTGTGACATTTTCTCTGATTTCCCTTGTTTTGGTTACCTATACAGCTTTGAGGAATACTGTTCAGATATTTTGTATAATGTTCCTTAACTGATGGTTGTCTGATGTCATTCTTGTAATTAGACAGGGGTTGCAGATTTTGGGGAAGAAGTCCACAGAGATTAAATACGGCTTTCATCACATCATATTAAGGGAATACACTATTGACATGGCATATCACTGTTGATGTGCATTTTGATCACCTGGCTGAGGTAGTGTTTGTCATGTTTCTCCATTGCACAATTACTCTTTTATCCTCTTTTACTCTTTGGAAGGAAGTCACTATGCACAGCCCTCAGTTAAGGGCTGAAGTTATGCTCCTCCTTTTTAAGGGTAGAATATCTACATATAATACATTATGTACAATTTTTCTGCACAAGAGATTTGTTTATGTCTTTATTTATTCAATTATTTATGTCACCATGGGTACTCATATGTACTTTGCACTTTGGGTTATAATCCAATGCTATTTCATTTATTTTGATGCTTAGATTGTTCCAATTTTGGCCACTGGGGCCTCTCTTAGTTGAATTCTGTGTTCCTCTGGCATGCCCTGTCATTGTGTGTGTGTGTGTGTGTGTGTGTGTGTGTGTGTGTATGTGTGTGTGTGTTTCTGAATACTTTCTTACCTTCTAGCACTATTAGATGTTCCAGGCTCATTTTGCATTTATTTTGTTTAAACCAATGCATTTGACAATTGTCTGCCCAAAGTCTATTAATATTTTAGTTAAAAAAATAGTAAACACTTATGTGCTAGATACTCTGATACATGCTGAGTGTGATGTTTCTCTAGTTTTGGTTATAAGCAGGTAATAATCAGCTTCTTGATTGTCACTCACATTTTTATGCTCTTCTACTTTTTACAAATCTTCTTTCCCTTCTCCATGTATTAGCTCATATTTTTTTAATGCCACAAAAACTTCTGTGGTATGTATAGTGTGAAGACTGTTATTTCATGGATGAAGAAACTTAATATGGCTTTTAACAGAGCTTTTTTTTGAAGGAGAATTAAACTCCAGTTCGTTGTTGTGAATGCAATGTCTCCTAAATGTACATAGCCATTTGTACAGATATTCTCTTACACAATTTCATAGAAAGCTTTACTGATTATGACAACATAACAGCCACAGTGGATTTATGAATTTATGTTTTGTTCTCATAAAGATATATTTTCTTTTCCTCTTTCTATTTCAAGTTATAAAATAATAGAATATTTTAGTTATATAAAGTCTTGTCATATTTTGACTTACTTCAGGTTGTAATAATGTAAATTAAAGTAAACTCTGTGGAGTATATTGCAATTGGTTCATATTCCTTTTTATTTTATTTTTCATTTTTTTATTTTTTTTTGAGTTGGAGTCTCACTCTGTCACCCAGACTGGAGTGCAGTGGCCGCTCCCGGCCACCGCAGCCTGAATCTGCTGGGCTCCGGTGATCCTTCCACCACAGCCTTCCAAGTAGCTGGAACTACAGGTGTGCGCTACCAGGCCCGGCTAATTATTTTAAATTTATTGTAGAGATGAGGTCTCACCAAGTTGCCCAGGTGGGTCTCGAACCCGCGGGCTCAGGCAATCCACTCACCTCGGCCTCCCAAAGTGCTGGGATTACAGGCTGAGCCACTGATCCTGGCCCATATTCCTTTTTAAACATAATTTCTTCTAGGGGATGGAATAAAATCTTCATATTACAATATGTAAAATAATTGATGTACACTAAGAATGTCAATAAAATTGTGTTATAGCATCAGATATGTTTTAATATATACAATTGTGTAGAGATTTTAAAGGTTTTAGTGCAGTCTTACTCTTGTAAAATATGAATGCATTACCTTATGGTGAACTAATGATGTTGCAATGATCGCCTTTCAAATGTCTTACTTTGGAAGGTATAAACTGGGCTTGATTTAATTTTATTGTCTTCTTTTTTTTGGATATAGATCCTATAACCTCATGCATAGCTCATATATTTTTATAGGACTATGCTTGATGGACTTTGAAATTACAGATCATGAACTTCTTTTTAATTAGAGAGAAAAATCTCCCTTTACTCTGCACTGCACTCTAGTGTTTGCTTGTTAATGTCAAGAGAGAACTCTGAGAAGTGAATTTTATTACAGTGACCTGTACAATTAATAGCTTCGGAGAAGTGCTAAGGAATATTCTAGTAAGAGTGCACAGCTAAACTCTATAGGCCCCAGTTGAGCTGTCTCACTGAGCTATAGATAACAGATGACCACATTCAGACACTTTAATTGAACTGTTTTTGGCTTTCTCCAGGTTTTATGAGAAAAAGGCATTATAATTCTCAGAAGTAAAAACTATGCTGTCACCATGTTGTCAGAATGCTGGAACTGAATTTTATTCTGAAGTGGGAATATTTTTAACTACATCTGAGGTTGGTTTGTTTGTCATCTCAAATAGGGTCTTCTGGAGTCCATTCTCTTTTGGAGACTCCACTCACTTTTCCTGCCTATTATTGACCTGATTCAGTTTTTTTTACTGAAGAATCGGTGGAATGTTTATATTGCATGTAGGAACAGAAAAGCCTGGGCCTAACAGTTATCATATAGCTTGTCACATGCCAGTAAATCACTCAATTAACTGTGCTTATAAACATGGACTGCAAATTCTGCTCTGCTTTTTACACTTATGCCGCTTCAGGAAACAATCTGAGATTTCCCCAGGGGTCTGATGGGCATTTTTCAATGTTTCAGTAATATATGACAGCAGAATTCAGTGTCAGTAGTTTCAGGAGACTGATTAGTTTGTGGAGGTAGCATCTAATTTATTTAAAGAATTTAATTCATCCAAATTAATTGATCTGTAACTACGTACAATGTACCTTTCACAAAGTGGGGGACATAAATAATGTTTTCAATGGGTCCAGAGTCTGGTCATAAAAAGGTATTTAAACAATCATTTAAGGAAGACTATTAGTCCCGTAATAATGAAAGTAAATCTATCAGGAAAATAAGTATTTCCAACTTGGAATCAAAACAACTGCAGGTAATAAAGTTATTTATGCAGTGCCCACTTTACGTAGATCTCCTAACAATGAAGTGCTGGTGTTACCTCCATTTTATGTGAAAGAAAACGAGGCTCAGAGAAGTTGTGTACTTTCCTAATGTCACAAAATAGTGCCAGATATGTAAAAGAGTGTCTCTTCTGATTCCGAAGTCTTTTTTTTCTTTTCAATTAACCATTATCAAGGTTCAAAAGTAGAAGTGTCAAACCATTAATAACATTGTTATTATTATACACTTTTTCCATATAAGAAAGTGGGGACACAATATGTATATGACTGACTTAGTATTAAAAAGACACTTCTCTGGTTAGGAAGATGCCAAGGTATTTCATTTGTTTTGTGTGGTTATTGTGAATGGAATTGTGCTTTTTATTTGGTTCTCTCCCTGTTTGTGGTTGGTGTATAAGAATGCAACTGCCTTTAGCATGTTTATTTTATGCCCTGAGACTTTGCCAAAGTCCTTTATCAGTGAAAGGAGGTTTTTGACAGATTTCCTTGGGTTTTCCAGGTGTCGGATCGTATCGTCCACAAAAAGGGATAGCTTAACTTTCTTTTTTTCTATTTGAATACCCCTAATATCTTTCTCTTGTCTGATTGCTCTAGCTAGGACTTCCAACACTGTGTTGAGCAGGAGGGGTGAGAGAGGGCAGCCTTGTCTTGTTCCAGTTTTAAGGGGAAATGCTTCCAATTTCTGTCCTTTTAGCAATATGCTGTGGGTTTATCGTAGATGGCTCTTACAATTTTGAGGTATGTTTCATCTGTGCCTAGGTGTTCAAGGGTTTTTATCAAGAAGGGTTGCTGAATTTTATCAAAAGTTTTTTCTGCATCTAATGATATGATCATGTGGTTCTTGTTTATACATCTGTTAATGTATTTAATTACATTTATGGTCTTGTGGATGTTGAACCTGCCCTGCATCCAGGAGATGAAGCCTATTTGATCATAGTGATAATTTTGAGATGGTTGTTGGATCCTATTTGCTAGAATCTTGTTGAGAATTTTTGCATCTATGCTCATCAGAGATATTGGCCTGTAGTTCTCTTTCTTTGTTGGATCTTTGCCTGGTTTGGGTGTCAATGTAATATTAGCTTCATAAAATGATTTGGAGAGAGTTCCATCTTTCTCACTTGCCTGGAATACTTTCAATAGGATTGGTATGAGATCCTCCTTGTATACCGCGGCATCTTCCTAATCAGAGGAGTGAAAGAACTTTACAACAAAAACTACACAACACTGCTCAAAAAAATCGAAGAAGGCACAAACAAATGGAAAAATATTACAGGCTTATGAGTTGGAAGAGTTAACATTATAAAGATGTCCATCCTACCAAAGACGATCAACAGATTTGATGCAATACCCATTAAATTACCAATATAATCCTCTCAGATCTGGAAATGACAATGCAGAAATTCATATGAAAACTTAAAAGACCAGGAATAGCCAAAATAATCCTTAGCAAAAGAAACAAAGTCGGAGGTATCACACTTCCAGACTTTAAACTTTACTATAAGTCTATAATAATCAAACCAGCTTGGTACTGGTACAAGAGCAGGCATATAGACCAATGGAACAGAATAGATATTTCAGAAGCAAAACCTCAATTTCTCAACCAATTCATCTTTGACAAAGTCTCCACCAATAACCACTGGGGAAAGGAGAATATATTCAGTAAATGGTGAAGGGAAAAATGGCTGACCACATGCAGAAGATTGAAACAGGACCCCTATCTACCATCATACATAAAAATCAACTCTAAATCAAAGAGAAAATAACTCACAATG
>CAUYQG010132520.1:0-11380 GCA_963574415.1 Tarsius wallacei
CCCGGCTGATTTTTGATTTATTGTAGAGATGAGGTCTCGCCAAGTTGCCCAGGCGGGTCTCGAACCTGCGGGGTCAGGCAATTCACTCACCTTGGCCTCCCAAAGCACGGGATTACGGGCTGAGCCACAGAGCCCGGCTTTATAACACATTTTTAATGAGTTCAGAATAAAACTGTAAGTCCAAAATATATATTTGAGTAAGGTTATGTTGATATTTCTATACTACTTTCTGCTGATTGTTGTATTTTTATGTCTTCTTAATCCCTCTACTTTAAATACCCATCATTGAATGCCAAAACAGGAGCAACAGTCGAGATTGCGATTGCTTGGGTGGGATTAGGCAAAAAGTTAAACAAAAAAAGAAAGAAAGAAAGAAAAAGACCACTTAGTCAAACCAGAAGAGAAGAAGCAGTAAATAAAGAATTTATGGTCATTAAATACTAGAAGCACCAACAGTAATAAAGTTTCCACTGAAACATCAATGATACTTGACATCAATGATACTTTTACTTAAATTCAAGAATCATTATTTTTTGGGCCCTAAATCTAATCACAAAAGGTCAAAACAAAAGAAGAGAAAGACGTAGATGTGGCCCTATTTTACCAAAATATGCCTGGGCACCAAACCTCAGTATGTTTTATACAGATACTTGCCAGAGAATAAAATAAATTTCAATCCTATTTTTCTCCTCAAAATGGAAATTTCTTTGAAATTAAAAAAAAAATTGAATTCAATCTTAGGACAAAATCAGTGGTAGAAAGTACAGGTATCTGCAGGTTTACAACCGTGGATTTAACTAAACTTGGGTCAAAATATTTAATAAATAACAACTTTACAACAATAAAAAAATACAAATTTTAAAAAACAGTACATGATTATTTGCATAGCATTTACATATTACTAGGTATTTAACGTAACCTAGAGATGATGTGCATAGGTTATATGCAAATATTATGTCATTTTATTTCAGGGATTTGAGCATCCTTAGATTTTAGAATCTGAGAGGCTCCTGGATTAAATCCCCCCAAAATGTCAGGGATGACTATTTCAAATTAAATAATTTCCCAGTCTTAGATTCTCCAGCTTATTCTAATAGCACCCACTTTCTTTTGCAAGAGAACTACAAAACAGTAAAGGGAGAAAATGAAGAGAAGAGAATACTTTTAAAGGAGGAAGAGAACAGGGAATTGCTGAGGAGAACATTTTGAAATTATTTTCATCTAAAGGCATTACCAAAATTTGACATATCATCCCAGTTTCTTGTGGCATCCATACCCTGTCCCCATGATAATTGGGGTCACCAAAATCTAGTGAGTCACAGAGTGTTTTGTTTGATTTTAATACCATCTTCTTAATATGATCTTTTTTTTCTAGAAGTGTTTTAAGAAAGTATTGGTATTAAAATATTGGCTTGGTTTTGTTTCAAGATGTATTTCTAAAACAGTGTGATCTAATCAGGGTCCCTTCTTCACTAACACATCCTTTCACTCCTTTGTATTTGGCTTTCAACTGCAAATATTAAATTGAAACTGTTCATGAAAATGACCAGTGATTTCCTAATTACCAAATTCCAAGGCTTTTTTTTTTTTTTAAATCTCCATCCTGCTCAAATTCCCTATAGTACAGTGATCCTCAAACATGACCACACACCAGGTGATTCTAATGTAAAGCTAATGTCGAGAATCACTGCTGTAGCTGTTATAATAATAATCACCTGCATTTTCCTGAAACACTTTTTCTTTCTTCACTTCGGTACCGGTGCCTTGGTTCTTCGGCTACCGTTCTAATTAGTGTTTCTTGCTCTTCTTGCCTCCTTAAATCTTAATTGCATCTCTTTCTTCATTCTCACTCAAAGATTTAAAAAATCCCCTTCCAAGCCAACATCTTCAGCTCCAGCTCCTTTCCAGAACTCTAATTTGCGTTTCCTATAGCCATCTAAAACTAGCCACCGTTTTTTACCTTTTAATTTGAGAGTTGTGGAGAACAAGTGAGGATTTACTACATAAGTAGGCTACATGCAGGTGAAGTTTGGGCTTCTAGCTGGTGCTCATTCCTCCTGGTAGTGGACCAGGTATTCACTGTGTTGTCACGTGCCTCCCTTCCTTCCTTCCTCCCTTCCCTAGCAGTGCCCAGTGACTGCCAATCCCACCTTTGTGCTAATGTGACTGGTGTTCAGGACTCGCTTGTGAATGAGAATGTGTGGTGTTCAATACTTTGTTTCTGTGATAGTTCACTTAGTATGATGGTCTCCTGCTGCATACAAGTTACTGTGAAGGCTATGATTTTGTTCTTCTTTATGACTATGTAATATTTCATCATGTATATGCACCTCATTTTCTTTATTCAGTCCACTTTCGATGAGCAACAGGGTTAGTTCCACGTTTTTGCTATTGTGTATAGTGTGGCAACAAACATGTGGATGCAGGTGTCTTTTTGGTAGGGCAATTTATGTTCCTCCAGGTATATGCCCAGGAGCAGGATTGCTGGGTTGTATGGAAGTTCAATTTTTAGTTCTTTTATAAATTGCCACACTGCTTTCCATAGATGTTGAACTCGCTTACACCCTTACCAAAACCTTGGAAGCATTCCCTTTTTTCTGCAACCATGCTAGCATCTGTTGTTTTTTGACCTATAAATGATAGCCATCCTTTCCAGAGTTAGGTGGTATCTCATTGTAGTTTTGGTATGCATTTCTCTGATGATTAGTAAAGCCGAGTATTTTTTCATGTGTCTGTTGGCTGCTTAGATGTCATCCTTTGAGAAGTCTCTGTTCATGTCCTTCGCCCACTTTTTAATGGGGTTGTTTTTCTTTTCCTTTCATTTGTTTAAAGTCCTTATAGATCCTGGGTGTTAGACCTTTGCCCGAATATCCTAATAACCTCTCAAATTAAAGTGTATCATTTCTTTACTCATCAAACCCATTACTTTTTTCTTGCCATACAGCTCATCTTATTGATTTTCCTTTTTAAAAAAATATTTTAAATAATAACTAGACTAAAAATTTCGATAATTTAAAAAAAGCCAATGTCAAATCTTTGCAACAGACACACGAAATAAGAATTTTTAGGGGAAGTCTTATTACTAGCATTTTAAAAACATACTCCAGCTGTCATGATAGAAAGATGGAGAGATATTACTAATCAAAATTCAATGTTTCATGAGTGCATTCATGTATTCTCTTCATCTGCAGCATAACTCTTCTAAATGCCAGCTACAAAAAATTATCCATGTTCTTCCAGGGAGTTTATCTCAAGCACTCTTTCTCTCTTAGGTATTTTCATATTCTTCTTTCCAGGTGTAATATCCCCCTTCTTTAAGCCTAAATAACATTTACTAACTCTCCCATTGCAGAATTCAAATTAAGTCATATATCTTTAGTAGCTTATTTATTTGTCTTATTTTTTCATTGAATGGAAGCTCAAGAGTAGTAGGTCTTACAACTTATAATTGGTACAAACTACTAGGAAGAAGTTTCGACTACAGTGCATAATCCCAGGCCAAACCCTCAGAAATTCTTATTTAATAACCTGGATAATGCCCAGGTTGTTGACATACATATAAGGAAGTTCTGCTGTAGAGTATCATGAAGTCACGCCTTGAAAAGCATTCAGACCAGAAATCTTGAGAGCCTTGCTCACTCCACTCTGTATCCCGATGCATACAGTAGATGCATACAGTAGATGCTCAGTGTGATATGAAGACCTGGGTCAGCATTGGTGCTTGACTAATAAGAGTCACCTCTCTGTCGTATAACAGACTCCTAAGGTTTACTCCCCGCCGGTGGTCTACAATTCCTGAAGACCTCCTCAAAGCCCTCCTTGAAACCTGAGAACCCACCAGCAAGGATAGTGTTTTCCAGCCCCTGTCTGTATCTCTCTCAAATGCTGTTCCCGTAGAAACAGAGTACTTCCAAATCTCTTCAATCTCAGCCATGAAATAAGTTGCAAATTTCTCACAGTGAGAAACACTTGACTTTGTTACCATGCCAAAGTTCTCCGAATTAATCACACTGTCCACAGGTTGGAATAGTTCCACCAGTCTGGATTTTACAGTTAGTTGAAGCTGAGCAGACAAGAACTGCTCAGCTCTGGAAAAGGAACTCACAGACTCTCTGAGGCACAATCAATTGGATTAGGAGTCTCTCTTCTGAAGCTGTTTTGTAACTTTGTCCCTTCTGAATTGTCCCAGTCACCAGTTATTTTGCTTTTCAAGCTCAATTGAAGAGAAGGTGACTTTCTCATTCATATGATTCAATAGGTGAAAATACATATGATGCAATTAACAGAAAATTTAATTGTAAGAATTCTATTTCAGTGCCAAATCTAAACATTAAAAATTATAGACTTACCTTGCTTTCAGATTCCTTAGAGAGCAACAAAATTGTTTTCTTTGATTTACACTAATGCTAAATGCAATGCTGTGTTGTTCTTTGATATCACCATGGCTTAGTGTGAGAATGTTTTCATTAAGGTAGAAAGCAATAAAGAAGGAAATTTGAAAAAGTTTGGCCTGATTGTATTACCACCACTTTATCCTCCAGCAGCTCTTTTAATTAAGAAAGAGCAACCATTACACAAAATCAAAGTGGAAAAACCAGGAAGCAGGAAATATTTTTTAGGCATTGTGTTGTTTTTTTAAGATTATCTAAAGAAAATATGACGAAGTGAATTAAAATTTAATTATACTATTACTATGGGTTTTAAGTCAGTTTTACTCACTTATTAGCAGTTTTATAATTTTTTTTACCTACAAACACTGGCAATAAAATAATCAGATAAATTTTTAAAGTCCAATAATGGGGGAAACAGGATACTTGAGATTTATGAACATCAAGGTCTCAGTGGGCTCAAAGAGAGATACAAATCTAGATGATGATGCCTGTGGAATAATTTATTGATGGAAAATATGATACAATCCTGTTTCTCCTTTCTGAGAGACGCTTGGATGGTTTCTGGGATAATTTTTATCTTTAAGACATATTTAGAACAGTAACAATAGTTGGCTCTTATGGACCATGATTTCCTATAGGCAGGTTTTTTTTTTTTTTTAACCTTATTGATCTTGGGATCACACATTCATTTAACAAAAATTTATTGAACTCCGCTACCTGCTGGGAGAAAGTCAAATAAAGCAGAAACACTGCCTTCAAAGGCTCATGATTTAATGGAGAAGACTAAAAGGTAAACAATTTCAATCTATCAAGAGTGTCATCACAGTAGCTTAAACAGGGCACTGTGGGGTTACAGAAAAAGCAGGGCCAGCTGCTTGATGAATTGGAGAAAAACTTGACAAAAGCGATTTGTACTGAATCTCAAAAGAATATGCAGTTGTCTGTCTGGCATGCAGGAAACGTAGAGGATTTAATCCTCCCCAACAAAACAAAACGAAACAAAACGTTTGCCCATTATGCAGGTTTAAAAAGATACGGCTTCTTAGAGGCTCAATAGTAGGAACATACAATGTTTGTGGAGGAATTACAAGAGACCATATCATCAAAAGTATTGTATGATGTGCCAGGGTGTTGGCTTCCATCTTAGGTTACAGAGGTTCTAAAAAATTTAATCACGGAAGTATCAAAATTCCATTTTTCTCATTATTTTTAAACAGTTTTATTGAGGTATAATAGGCATATAAAAAACTATTTTTCCATATAATTGTATACATCCATAACTACAATCACAATAATAAAAATATCCATCACTCCTAAAAGCTTCCTTGGGCATTTTTATACTTCTCTCTCCCGTATCTCCCACAACCAAACCCAGGAAACCACTGAACCAGTGATCTGCTTTCTGTCTTAACTAACTTAAGATGTTTCCCAGAATTTTGCATGAATGGAATCAGATAGTTCATGTGTATTCTTTGATCAGTTTTCTTCTTATTCAACATAATTATTTTGACACTCATCTGTGTTGTGTGTATCAATGTTTCATTCCCTTTTGCTGCTGAGTAGTAGTCTATTACATAGATGTACAATTTGTTTATTCATTTGCCTGATAATGAACAGGTGATTGTTTCAGTTTTTGGCTATTACAAATAAAGCTGCTATGAATGTTTATGCATAGTCATTGTACAGATATGCTTTCTTTGTCTTAGGAAGATATGGAATGGCTGGATCATATGATAGGTCATGTTTAACTTTTTAAATGGTTGTCAAACAGTTTTCTAAAGTGGTTGTATCATTTTACATTTGCACCAAAGAGTTTCAGTTCCTCCACATCCTTGCCAACACTTGAGGTGATCAGGTTTTTACATTTTAGCAATTTTAATAGGTGTGTAGTGTTATTCATTGTGGTTTAAATGAGCATTTCCCTAATGACTACTGATATTGATCATATTTGTATGTGCCTACTTACTACCTGTGCATCATCTTTGATAACGTATCTGTTCAAATCTTTTGCCAGTTTTTAAACTATTTTTGTAAATTCTTATTGATGCATTTTTAGAGTTCTTTATGTATTCTAAATACAAGTCCTTTGTCTGCTATCTGACTTACAGATATTTTCTCCCAGTATAAGGCTTGTCTTGTGAAAAATAAATGTTTTTAATTTTTATGAAGTTCAATTTATTAACTTCTTTCTTAATAAATCATAGTTTCCATGTCATTTAAAATAAATGTTTGCCTAATTCAAGTTTACAAATTTTTTTCATTTTTTGACATTTATGATTTTGGATTTTGCATTTATGTGTGTGATACATTTTGAGTTAATTTTTGTATGTTGTTCCAGGCATAAATAGAAATATATTTTTTAAACATATGGATAGTAAATTGACCCAGCACTGTTTGTTGAAAATATGATCCCTTCTCCATTGAATTGCTATTGTCCCTTTGTCAAAAATCAATATTCTAACCCAACAGACATTTATTAAACTCTACAACTAGCAGCATAGTACAGATTTTTCTTAAGTGCACACAGAACATTCTTTAGGATAGTCCATATGCTATGCCCCCAAACAAGTCTTAAGATATTTATGAAGACAAATTACCTTCTCAAATCACAATGGAATAAAACTATAAATCAATAACAGAAGGAAGTATGGAAAATTAACAAATATGAGGAAGCCAAACAACATATTCTTAACCGATGGTTCAAAGAAGAAATCACAAGGGAATTAGAAAATGCTTGAGATGAAAGAAAACAAAAACACAACATACCAAAACTTATGAGATTCAATGAAAGCAGTGATCAAAGGAAAATGTATAACTGTAAACACCCATATTAAAAAAGAAGGGTCTCAAATCAATATTCTAACTTTATATCTCAAGGAACTAGGAAAAGAAAAGCAAACTAAATCCAGAGGTAGCAGAGACAGAAATCATTGTCCACAAAATACTGAAAAAGAGAGAACAAAAAAGGCAGTTTGCTCTTTGACCCTCTCTGCATACTGAACATATTATTCACTTAAAATAATAGCATCATCATAAAGAAATTTTATTGTAAAATCAAAATAATAATAGATGTTAAGCTTCTAGGTGCAGAATAAAGTTGACATTTGTATGTCATTTATTATAAAAGAAACTATGACGTTGGAGAACATAGATTTAATATAACTTGACCTCGAAATTCTACAAATGGTGTTTCCACAGTGCAAATGTTCAATCTAATACTGTAGCTTATTATATAATGTACCAATGGAGAAAATATTCATTTCAATAGTATGTGGTCAATGTTATTCACCATAAAACTCCGTCAGAGTGACAACTCCTAAAAAATATACTTTTATGTGCGCATTAAAGGATAGATTGAAGTTTTAAGGGAAAAATTACAAGGTTGGATTCAAGTACACTTTAAAGACAAGCATAGAAATTGGTGGACTTTCAACTTCTTGATTTTAAGAATTGTCAGTCGGTCTTGGTGGCTCAACCTGTAATCCCGCGCTTTGGGAGGCTGAGGTGAGTGAATCGCCTGAGCCCGTGGGTTCGAGACCCGCCTGGGCAACTTGACGAGATCTCATCTCCACAATAAATCAAAAACTAGCCAGGTGTGGTAGTACGCACCTGTAGTTCCAGTTACTTGAAAGGCTGAGGCGGAAGGATTGCCGGAGCTCAGTAGGTCGAGGCTGCGGTGGCTGGAGCGTGCCACTGCTCTCCAGTCTAGGCGACGGAGTGAGACTCCAACTCAAAAAAAAAGAATTGTGATCTTACCCAAAGTACTTCGAATTACCATAAAAATTAGAAGTCCTGCACATCTGTGGGATGTGGGGATCTATGGGATACTGGGGAAACTGAGCAAAATCCAGGTTTATATGTAAAGGGAATGATTTGTTACTCTTCAGTTTCTGGGAGGAAAAAGACAACTTTCTGTTATGGTTGATTTATTGAAGAAGCTAAAGGATTATCCTAAATGAGACTGTCAGGAAAATCACTATGAGCTGTTGTCATGTGCTATAAACTCTAGATAAATTTAAAACATACACAGACATGAACAAAGGGATGGAGTTACACAACAAGTAAACTAAAATCAATTCTTTTAATTTTTCTGTGTAGGGTCCCATTCATCCAGCAGACAATGCCTAGTTATTAGCATAACAAACTACTAGCACTGCCCTCCCTTCCAGACCTCATACAAATCATGAACCAAGCCCAGCTCCAATGTGGTAAATCACATGATAGAGCTAGCTTGAGATTAAGTATCAACAGAACATGTAATATGAATGGCACAAGGAAATCTGGAATCTGACATAGTTAGAGGGTCAGGACAGCTGCATTTTGTGGTTACTAAGTCTGATGAAAAACGATCTGGAGAGTAAACCATTGGATTTCAGGGTCATCAAGAAAACTAGACTTAGTCGCAGTTTCCATACTGTCTAAAACTTCTTAGCATTTGCTATGGTACGAATATTTGTATGTCCCAAAATTCATTTGTTGACATCCTGCCTTCCTTCCCAGGAATGCAATGGTATTAGGAGGTGGAGCTTTTGGGGGATGATTAGGTCATGAAGTTTCCTCTCACGAATGGGATCAGTGCCATGATTAGGGACGAAAGAGACCAGAATTCTTCCCTTCTATCATGTGAGGACAGTGAAAAGCCTTCTTCTGAACCAGAAAGAAGGCCTTAACCAGACACTGACTCTCTCAATGCCTTGTTTTGACTTCCCAACCTCCAGAACTATGAGAAATAAAATGTATGCCATTTATAAGCTACTCGGTCTATAGTATTTTGCTATTTTACCCACAACTGACTAAGACTGCATCCCATTCAAATATGAATAAACATCTTTTTCTATGAGGCGAAGTCATTTTATAGGATGTGATTCCTTTTTTAAAAAAATTTTATTATTATTATTATAAAGATTTGGGGTACAATTCAGGGTTGGGTATGCAAATGTTGATTATGCAGGTACCCTTGTTGATGAGGTGTGCTCCTCCCTCCCCTAGCAGTTTCCCTCAACTGCCAATCCCACGCCCTCTGCCCTGGGTTTCCCACTACTACCAATCCCTTTCTTAATTGTTCAAGGTCCAATTATGAGTGAGAACATATGGTACTCTGTTCTTTGTTTCTATGATAGATCAGTGAGTATGATCGACTCTAAATCCATCCAAGTTGTTGCGAGATCCATATGTTTGTCCTTCTTTATGGCTATGTAATATTCCATTGTGTATATGTACCACATTTTTCTCATCCAGTCCAGCTTCGATAGGCAGCATGGTTGGTCCCATGTTTTTGCTATTGTTAATAGAGCTGTAACAAACATACGTGTGCAGGTATCTTTTTTGTAGAATGATTTGAGTTCCTCCGGGTATATTCCCAATAAGAGAATTGCTGGGTCATACGAAAGGTCAATTTCTAGTTCTTTCAGAAATCGCCATGCTGTCTTCCAAAGAGGTTGCACTAGTTTGCATTCCCACCAGCAAGCATTCCTTGTTATCCACATCCTCGCCAGTATCTGTTGTTGTTTGTTTTATTAATGATGGCCATTCTTACTGGGGCTAGGTGGTATCTCAATGTGGTTTTGATTTGCATTTCTCTGATGATGAGTGCAGCTGAGCACTTTTTCATGTGTCTGTTGGCTGCCCGTATATCTTCTTTTGAGAAGTGTCTATTCATGTCTTTTGCCCACTTTTTAATGGGGCTGTTTGTTTTCTAAATTAAACAAGAGAAGGAGATCAGGGGTATCCAAATAGGAAAAGAGGAAGTCAAGTTATCCCTCTTTGCTGATGACATAATCTTATACCTTGAAAATCCAAGAAATTCTGTCAAAAACATGCTTGCACAGACAGAGGACTTTGGCAAAGTCTCAGTGTACAAAATAAATGTGCAAAAGACAGTTTCATTCCTATACACCAACAACAAGCAAGCAGAGACCCAAATTAAAAGCATAATCTCATTCACAATAGCCACACACACATAAAATGAAATACCTTGACTTCTTCCTAACCAGAGAAGTGAAAGACCTTTACAATGAGAACTGCAAAACACTGCTCAAAGAAATCCAAGAAGACACAAACAAATGGAAAAATATTCCATGCTCATGGATAGGAAGAATCAACATTGTTAAAACGTTCATCTTACCAAAGACAATCTACAGATTCAATGCAATACCGATTAAGTTACCAATATCATTCTTCTCAGAGCTGGAAATGACAGTACAGAAATTCATATGGAAACATAAATGACCATGAATAACCAAAACAATCCTTAGCAAAAGAAACAAAGCAGGAGGTATCACATTTCTAGACTTCAAATTTTACTATAAGATTACAATAATCAAAACAACCTGGTTTTTGCACAAGAACAGGCATGTAGATCAATGGAACAGGATAGAGATTCTGGAAGCAAAGTCTCAATTTCTCAACCAACTCATCTTTGACAAAGCCTCCACTGGAGAGAGGAGAACCTATTCAGTAAATGGTACTGGAAAAACTGGCTGATCACATGCAGAAGATTGAAACAGGACCAGTACCTATCACCATATACAAAAATTAGCTCTAAATGGATCAAAGACCTAAATGTAAGACTTCAAACTACAAGAATCTTAGAAAACACAAGAGACACCCTTATGGAAATTGGAACTGGCAACCAATTCCTGATCAGAATCCTAAATGTTTATACCTTAAGAAATAAGATAGACAAGTGGGACCTCATCAAACTAATGTGCTTCTGCAAAGAAACCATCAAGATAGCAGGGAGACAGCCACAGAATGGGAAAAATTATTTTCCAACTGTATATCTGACAAAAGCCTAACATATAGGATCTACAAGGAACTCAAATGTGCAGAAAGGATGTGATTTCTTAAAAAAAAAAGCAAGAGGTAAAATACAAAATAACCTTCATAGAAATTTAGGAAACTCAGGAACACAAATGAGAGTTAAAAAAAAGAAAAGAATTGGAATAACAAGGACTTCTAGTATCTCCACTCTGTTACTGCTTAAGTAT
>CAUYQG010132522.1:0-19057 GCA_963574415.1 Tarsius wallacei
TAAGCCATGCCTGTCGTACTCTCAGAGCTTTAAGCTTCATCAAAGTCCCTGTTAGTGGAACGTGCCAAACAGTAAAGGAAGGAAATGGGCCATCAGCTCCTGAACTCATCCTAGTGGTCTCAGGGTCCGCAGCCCGCCTGGATCCCTAACGCTCAGGCGAGCCTCTACGCTGGCTCCCAACACAGAAGAAAATATAATGCCCTTTGTATATGCTTCTATATTCGTCCATTTGCTATTAATAAACATCAGAGTCTGGCATGGTGGCTCATGCTTGTAATCCCAGTTGCTCAGGAGACTTGAAGTAGGAAGACTGCTTGAGCCCAGAAGTTTGAGTCTAGCCTGGGTAATATAGCAAGACCCTGTCTATTAAAAAAAAAATCAAGGCCGAGCGTGGTGTGGCTCACGCCTATAGTCTCGGCACTTTGGGAGACTGAGGCGGAGGATCACTTAAGCCCAGGAGTTTGAGGTCAGCCTGGGTAACACAGCAAGACCTTGTCTCTACAAAAAAAAATCAAAAAAATTAGCTGGACACGGTGGTGCGTGCCTGTAGTCCCAGCTACTTAGGAGGCTGAGGTGGGAGGAACACCTGAGCCCAGGAGGTCAAAGCTGTGGTGATTGTGCCACTGCACTCCAGCCTGGGTGACAGAGTAAGACCCCCAACTCAACAAAAATAAAAAATTAAAACATCTGCTTTTATGATTATCCGTTTACAAAAGTTTAAACAACCATAAAATAAAACACTACTTAGCAATAAAAAGGAATAAACTACTGATATATGCAACAACTGGGATGATTCTTTAGAACATGCTCAGTGGAAGAAGCCTTGCACAAGGAGACTGTGTTGTGTGATTCCATTTCGATGAAGTTCTAGAACAAATGAAACTAATCTGTGTGAAAAAAAGTCATAACAGTGGTTGTCTCTGGGGGATCGGATTGGGATTGAATGGGAAGAGGTGTGAGGGGACTTGACTGGGGTCATCAAACCAAACACTCAAGATCTGGGCGTTTTGTTCTTTGTAGGAATTATTTTAAAGGGAAAAAGAAAAAAACCACAAACAAGCATGAAACCCTATTTAATGATGTGCTTGCTTAAATGTTTAAGAACGTACTGTCCTGATGCCTGCAGCTTACTTTGAAATGCACCAAAAAAGTAAGATGGATTGATGGATGGATAGAGACATAGGTAGACACAGACAGATAGATAGGTGATAAAGGAAAGTGCAACAGAATGTTAATTTTTTTTTTTTTTAGTTGGAATCTCACTCTGTTGTGCAGACTGGAGTGCAGTGGCACTCTCCCAGCCACTGCAGCCTCAACCTGCTGGGCTCCGGTGATCCTTCCACCTTAGCCTTCCAAGTAGCCGGAACTGTAGGTACATGCCCAGCTAATTTGTGATTTATTGTAGAGACGAGACCTCTCCAAGTTGCCCAGATGGGTCTTGAACCTGCAGACTCAGGCAATCCACTTGCCTCAGCCTCCCAAAGTGCTGGAAATACAGGCTGAGCCACTGAGTCCGGCTTAGAATGCTAATTGTTGATTCAAGGTAGTGGGCATATATACTGTGTAATTCTGTTAACTTTTCTGCATTTGAAATTTCCAAAATAAAATATTAGAGAAAATACTAAACCAAAAAAATATGTAAGAACTTATTGGAATGGCCAAAATTGAGTTAGAAAAAAGTGCTTCTGCCTTTGGAACAGAAGGGAATCATTGCTGTGCTGCTTTTCACCTAAGATGTACTTGTCCTGCAGCCTTTCTTGGCCCCAGATGTTGGTTGTTCTTCAGCTCCTGTCATCTGGTGGAAACTACTTTAGAGGGGAAGGACATAAGGCAGGTTGTTGTCTCAAGCACCGTTAAGTTGTTCTGAAGTTTTTATATACTGATTCAAGATCTGGGGAAAACACAGAAAAGTGTCTCACCATCCTTGACATCCATACAAATGCAGAGATTTTTATTTCAGATGGCAAAAGACAGGCTGAAATAAAAAAAAGAAAAGAGGCAAGAGAACCCTCCCCTTTTCCCGTGACTGGTAGGAGATCACTGCTGACAGAACATGGTCTGACTTCCGCTTGAGACCTGGCTCTGTTTATTTTACTTGCTGGTAAATATAGCTTCTTGAGAATCACGCAGTAAGACATTTACAGCTCAGCTTCTGAACAAACCAAGTGCCTTTGGATTTAAGTCACTTGCTTTCTAGTTGTCCTTGAATTAAAGCTGACTTCCTTCTTGAAGGGACCTTTTCTCCCTTCTGAGAGGGGGCTTCTGTTATTTGGTTTCTGTGCCACTCTAAACCACTTCACGCAGCCCTGGCAGTGCAGGTCAGCAGAGGAATTAAAGGCACCGCTTCCTCCTTTGCCAGCTCCTTCTTTTTTGCCCCACTGGCCGTGACTGGAAGAAAGGAGAAATGACGCTTGTGACAGTAGATGTCTGTAGTGACAAGGTGCATTTCTGTAGGTTATCACATTTCATTATTCTTCCTAACAGCTTTGGGAGGGAGAAGTTTTAATTTTCCCCCATTTTATAGATGAGAATACTGAGATTTGGAAACAGAACTGCTGGGAAGAAATACAGTATATACAGACATCTGTGTGTGTGTATTTCGTGGCAGGTGATGGCAGATGTGGTATGTGTCATGCTGCTTTAGAGTCAGCCATTCAGTAACTGTAGTTAAGGTTAGGTCTTGAAAATTCCATGATTCTGGCCGTCTGGTCATTCCATCTGATGAGCTCTGGTCGTATCCCAGACCCTGGCTGAACAGATGGTGAGTACTGCCTCTGCCCATAGGGAGTCCTGCGTGCTCCTTCTCGTAGTCTCCCTATATTTTGCTGTACTTGAGTGGTATCTCAATGAACTGAAAGAGTTACATTGCCATCAGAGGGCCATATGTTGGTTATCTGCCCTACCTGTGGCGCCACCTTTTAAAGTTAAAAAGGCCTTGAGGACCTGAATGGTGCCTATAGCACTCCCTGCAGTGTGTCTTATAGAACGCATTCCCAGCCCAAGTGAAACCTCCTACAATCTACCCAGATCAGGGTATGTCTGAATGATGTGGGTTTGGCGGTTTCTTTCTCCCATGCCAGCTCTGGCATGTCTCCCTTTCTTTGATCTCTTCTTTCTCTAATAAACTTTGTTTTAAAAAATAAATAAGTAAATGATGTGGGTTTATTGCAGCAAAAATTGGACGCAGAGTTTCAGAAGAGACTGGAAAAGAATAAAATGGCCGCGGAGGAGCAGACTGCAAAGCGGCGGAAAAAGCGGTAAGAGGTCATAGCTTCCCATGACTGTAATGAGACTTAAGGGTGGGGAATAGACAGTGGATGAATGGTGGATGAGCTGAGTCCTTGCAGCCAAAAGTTCACCTGCATGACCAATAGTCATGGGTGCTAACGACCGAAGGCGGAGCAGCCCAGGTGGGGAATCACCTGTGAGAGAGCAAGTCCCTCGTTGCCCCCAGCTTGTTACTGGTTCTCCAGAGCTGGGAACTCAGGACTGTGGTGATCACATTGGTTTCTGTGTCTCTTCCCCTTCTGTATTTTAATGTCAGGTGTAACAAAGTACTGTAACCAGACTTCCCATTTAGCTTGTTCCTTAAACTAGGGTACAGGACCTCCTCAAGTGACTGTGTGGTTACACAAGCTTTACGGTCCCTAAGCTTTGAGAGAGCTGAGCAGGACTGTAAAAACATTCCCTAAAAGTCTTAGAATGAGAAAGTGTCTGCAGTATTTCTGAGATTGCTTTCATCACCTCAGGTCTCTCCAGGATTTGATCTTGGCTCATAATGAAAGCAGCTTGATCATGTTCGAGTGGCAGAATCATGAGAAAGTGTTTATTTTGTTTTTGTAATGTTTGTGTTATTGTTAAGTTTTTAAAATACCACAAGTAGACACTTATTTTTTTAAATATATAGTAGGTATTTAAGGAATCACGTATGTGTTTTACATTTGTAGCCAGAAGTTAAAAGAGAAGAAATTACTGGCAAAGAAGATGAAACTTGAGCAGAAGAAACAAATAGAAGGTGAGTGGTGCGCACTTTTCTTCATTGTAGCCTTTCAGTCTTGATCAGTGACTGAACTGTCAAGAAATAATGAAATTTAGAGTTTGGCTGGTTGGCTGGCCACTGAACGAATGATAGCATATTTGTATTAGTTAGGAATCATTTAATTGCAAGTGTCAGAAAGCCAAACTGACTTAAGCAGGAAAGAAAGAAAGATATCAACTCACATTATTATTATTATTATTATTATTATTATTTTGAGTTGGAGTCTCACTCTGTCACCCAGACTGGAGTGTTGTGGCATGCTCCCAGCCACCGCAGCCTTGACCTGCTGGGCTCCGGCAATCCTTCCACCTCAGCCTTTCAAATAGCCAGAACTACAGGCGCGCGCTACCATGCCCAGCTAATTTTTTATTTATTGTAGAGATGAGATCTCACCAAGTTGCCTAGGCTGGTCTCAAACCCGTGGGCTCGGGCAGTCCACTCGCCTTGGTCTCCCAAAGTGCTGGGATTACAGACTAAGCCACCGAGCCTGGCCTCGCTCTCATTACTAAGCAGGAAAGAAAGATATTAGCTCAGGACAGACTGCTCTTCAGGCAGGGATGGTAAGGGAGCTCAATGACCTTATTGGTTATTGATATCTTCCCATCTGTCCCCTGGCCTTCTGTCCTCAGGTAGGCTCATGCCCTCTTGTTATTTTGAGGTGCCCCGTAGCAGCTCTTAGGGCTGTATCCGGTGTCATTCTTGTCTAGGAGGAAGATTGAGAGGATATTCTAGCTTTCCAAGCAAAAGTCTTTTTGTGTCTCTTTGGCTCTGATTAAGTCACTAACCAGGTCAGTTAAAATGCTTTGGCTAGCTGGGCGTGGTGGCTCATACCTATAAACCCAGTACTTTGGGAGGCTGAGGTGAGAGGATTGCTTGAGCCCATGGGTTTGAGACCAGCCTGGGCAACTTGGTGAGACCTCATCTCTACAATAAATCCAAAAATTAGCCGGATGTGGTGGCACATGCCTGTAAGGTTTCAGCTACTTGGAAGGCTGGGGCAGAAAGGTCACCTGAGCCCAGCAGGTTGAGGCTGTGGTGGCTGTGAGGCACGCCACTGCACTCCAGCCTATGCAACAGGGTGAGACTCCAACTTAAAAAAAAAAAGAAAAAGTTCGTAGAACAAGCCAGGTGTAGTGCTACGCTCACGCCTGGAATCCCAGCACTCTAGGAGGCCAAATCAGGAGGATTGCTTGAGGCCAGAAGTTTGAGATCAGCCTCGGCAACATAGTAAGACCTCGTCTTTACAAAAATTAAAAAAAAAAAATTTGCCAGACATGGCGGTCGTACCTGCAGTCCCAGCTACTCAGGAGGCTGAGGTGGGAGGATCACCTGAGCCCAGGAGGTCGAGGCTCCAGTGAGCTTTGAGTGTGCAACTGCACTTCAGCCTGGGTGACACAGCAACTCAAAAAAAGAGATGCTTTGGCTGCAAGAAACAGAAAATTCCACTAGAAGTGCTTAAACAAGAAGGAGTTCATTTCTTTCCACGATGAGAAACCTGG
This sequence comes from Tarsius wallacei, assembly GCA_963574415.1. Lineage (NCBI taxonomy): Eukaryota > Metazoa > Chordata > Mammalia > Primates > Tarsiidae > Tarsius > Tarsius wallacei. Next base: position 5,539 of record CAUYQG010132522.1, read on the forward strand.
TGTGTGGCAGTTGGGCGTGGCTCAGCAGCTCAGCAGTGAGGGCCAGCACCCCTGCACTTCTCTTGGCCTTTACCTGAGGGTGTGTGATGGCTGCCTCGGCTCCTTGTACCACCCCTGTGTTCAAGGCAGAAAGAAGGGGAGCAAGCTGGTGCTTGTCTGTCCTTTTTAAACTGGAGAGCAGAAGGTCCCCCAAAAGGGCCCAAAAGGTGTCCCCTTATTTGCTAGATCACTTTGCCATCCCTAGCTGCCATTAGGCTAGATGAACAGAAAACAGAATTGTCATAACTGACTCACACCCATCATGATCTGTCACTGGGAGCTGGGTATATTGCTGCCCTAGCTAGAGTTGAAGTTCTGTTAATAAGGAGGAGTGAGGGTGGATATTGGGTCAGCATTGTGAGGCGATGCCTCTGGGAGCCCACAGACTGAGAATAAGGGAGAGAGGGACCCCAGCTGGAAAGGGGTGGGGAGGCTAAGAACAAAAAATGACAACGACCACCATAGCACTGAATCGGTGGCTACTCCCTGCTTGACTAGGCTTGGTTCCTGAGTAGACAGTTGTGGTTTTTAGTCTTAGGGTAAAATCAGACTTTCCCTGGCAAATTAAAACATGAGTGGCCTTTTCTAGGACCAGCTCCCTGGTGAGTTGTAAATGTACCACATGACACATTGTATGTGGTGTTAGGCTGTTCCTCACCCTTTCCTAGAATAAATTATTTTAAAACTGCTAAAATGTGACTGCTAGAATCTCATTCCTCGAATCAACTACCTCATCCCGTTCTGTCCCCCACCCATGGAATTGGTGACTGTGCTGGGCCCAGGTAGGAGGGTTGGGCGTAAAACTAGCCTCACATTCTGCTAGGGAGACGGTGTAGCTTGGGCCCATTACGTTAGGAACTGGAAACGTCCTTTTGACTTTGGATAGTTTGGCCCTCCTTCTTGAGGTTGGTTTGTTTTGCTGCTTATTGTTGTCATTGCTGCTGTTTGTGTGTTTAGTGACTTCTCTGACTGAATTCTGTAACACCTGTATTCTTCGTTGTGTTTGGCCACTGAAGGCCCTGCTCCCTTAGCTTAGTTGGTGGTCAGCTGAAGATGAGAGATTTCCGTAAATGCTTTGAACTAAGTCTCCCAGTCTTTGCTAAGGGGCTCAGTGTGTATGTTGGAGCAAGCCCTCGATGCTGTGGCAGGCAGTTTGCAACTTGCCTTAACCCTCACTTCCTACTTGCACAGAGCCTCAAGGGCAGCGGAGGTGAGAAATCAGGCCTTTGCGGGTCTCTGAGCACACCCATGCTTATGGCCTTCTAGAGTCTCAGCTTTTCCTCTTAAGCTTTTTGGTCAGTTTCTTGTTTGCTTCAGCTGTTAATGGTGCCTGTGCCTGGGGTGGTTGTGATGTTAAACAGTCATCACGGATTGTTTTTGACAAACACCCTGGGGAAGAAGCTGTTCACATCCAGGAGCTCCAGTGAGGTCAGCTGAAGATAAGCCTTGCAGGTAGGAGTCTCCAGGGAGCAGCCAGACAGGTCAAACAGGGACAGTGCTCTGGGCGGGGAACTTCTGGGGAGCTCCCACCCTGGTGTGCCTCCTTCTCTGATGGCTGGTTTCACAGCTGCTGTGGCTGTGAGGTGCTGCGTTCTCAGGGCTACCTCAGAGATGGGGAGGGGTTGAGAGGAAGTCAAAATACCACGTAGCTCACTGTTCTTACTGAGAGTCAGGCCTTTTTTACAATCCAAGGAGCATTTCCAGAGTTGTGAAAAAGTGGGTTTTTTAGTTTTATCATTCTGTTCTTGGAGAAACAGATTTTTGGAGGTCCTTTCTCTGCCTTCTAGAAGTGCTTTTATCTCTGTAAATTTTAACTTACTTATATTGTTACATTTGAAGTGTTTTTCCTTACATCAAATTTTGAATCATAATTTTTTGAGTCATTCTGCCAACCTGTCTTTTTAATGATATGTTTGGATTTAGGGCTGCTGTATTATTTGCTTTTTGTTCCCTCTGTTGTTTCTCTTTTCCCCTTTCCTGTCCTCTTTTGTTTTGAGCATTTTGTATTATTCCATTTGAATTTATATATTGTGTTTTTGACTGTATCCTTTGTTATAGCTTTTAAATCATTGCTGTAGAGATTGCTATATACAAGCTACTTTCATAGTCTGCTTAGAATCAGTATTTTACCATTAAGTAGAATGTGGAAACTTTCTACTGTATAAATCCCTTTATCTTTTATGTAATAGTTATCTTGTGTATTACACCTATGTAGATTGAAGACCTTATCAGATAATGTTATTATTTTTGTTTTCAAACATCAAGTGGATTTTATTTATTTATCTGTTGATTTGTGTGTGTGTGTGTGTGTGTGTGTGTGTGTGTGTGTGTGTGTGTGTGTTGGAGACTCTCTGTTACCCACGCTGGAGTATAGTGGCATATTCACAGCCACCGCAGCCTTGACCTGCTGGACTCAGGTGATCCTTGTACCTCAGCCTTCCAAGTAGCTGGAACTACAGGTGCATGCCACCACACCCGGCTAATTTTTTATTTATTGTAGAGAAGAGGTCTCGCTGTGTTGCTCAGGATGGTCTCGAACCCCTGGGCTAAGGCAGTCCTCCTGTCTCTGCCTCCCAAAGTGCTGGGATTACATGTGTAAGCCACCACGCCCAGCTCAAACATCAAATGTATTTTAAATATCTCAGGAGGAGAAGATCTGAAATATTAACCAAATGTTTGCTGTTTCTGTTGCTCATACCGGGTTCCCGATGTTCCAGGCATCTCTGGCATCATTTCCTTTATGCCTGAAGAACTTCCTTTAGTTGTTCATTTAGAACAGGTCAACTGGCTGTGCACTTTTTGGCTTTTCTTCCTGTGAGGTTATTGTAGTTCCACTTTGTCCCTGAAGGATATTTACCATGGAAATAGAATTGTAGGTTGGTAGTTCCCCTCTTTCAGCACTTTAGGAATGTTATTCTGCTTCCTCTGGCCTCCATGGTTTTTGATGAGAAGTCTGTAGTGATTCGAATCGTTCAGTTATTGTTCTTCTGTGGCTGCTTTCAAGATTTTTTTTTTTTTTTTTTTTGGTATTTAGATTTCAGCAGTTTGATTATGTGTCTGTGCATGAATTTCCTTGAGTATATCTTCTTTAGAGTTGACTGAACTCCTTGAATCTGTAGGCATGTCTTTTGTTACATTTGGTAATCTTTTTCAATCTTTTCTGTTTCTGTTGTTCATATCAGATCATTTCTGTTGATCTAACTTCAAGCTATCTTTTTCTCACATCATCTCCATTCTGCTGTTGATCCTACCATGTACATTTTTTATGACAATTACTGTTTTTCAGAAAAGTTACAAAATTTCTATTTGATTCTTTACCTTTTGTTTCTTTGCTGCTGTTTCTGTCTTTCCATTCATTTTAAGAGTGTTAACCCTTCCTGGACAGTTTTTTAAATAGGTACTTTAACGTGTTAGAGGATTCCAGCATCTGGATCATCTCAGCTTTGCATTTGGTGTTGGCTTCTCCAGTGCAAGTTGAGTTTTCCTGATTCTTTGTATGCCGAGTAATTTTCTGTTGTATCCTGAACATTTGAATATTATATCTTAAAGTTCTAAGTCTTGTTGACATTTATTCTAGCAGTCAACCTGCTTATGTTCAGAACACAGGTCTGACCCGCCTCCTGTGGGTTGGTGTTCCAATGTCAGATCAGATTTCACAGTGTTTTCAAAGTGTACTCGCCAGACGTGTCCTGTATGCGCCACCCAGTGGCCAGCCCCGGCTTAGCTCTTTGAGTTCAGTTCTCAAAGTGTTTGGCATGATGATGAGCGCCAGATCCATGCATATGCGATGCAGGGTGAGCCCAGGAGTTAGTAGACAACTGAGCCATGTCTTTTCCAGTCTCTTCCCTCTCTGTGATCGGCCCTGTCCTTTCTGGTTTCCTGAGGCTCCCCTTTTCAGGGCTTCCCTCCGGAAAGCTGGGGCTTTAGTTATCTACTCTGCTGCAAACTTCCTGCAGCCACTCCTGCATCCAGGGCCAAGCAGTGGGAGCACAGGGAAAAGAAAAGCAAGAGGGACTTGCCCAACTCTTCTGAGACTACAGCTCCTCTGATCAGAAAGAAAGGCTCCCCCCCTTCAGAGTTTTAGGTGCCTGCAAGCCACCACAGTACAGCTGCCACTGTGGCCCCAGCAGGATTGTCTGGGAGCTAGGCTGTGAGATAATGAGCAGGAGATTGCCACGCTCTGAGCAGTAGGAGTCATCTTTCTCACTCTTCACACCGGAAATGGAAGGTTTCTTCGGAGTTCTGTCTGTCTGTGCACAGTCTCCGGTTCTGGGGTCTGGGTCACCCTGAGTCCAGACTAGGGAATACTGGAGGGGAAAAAACCAACAAGACATCCACTGCTGTTCTGGTGACACTTGCGTTCGGGTCTCTTTCCTAATCCGCTTCCTTTTTGTAGTCTGTGTATTCTGTCCGGATTCTGTATCTGGGTTCAGTGGGAGAGAAAGGGTCAAATGTGCTTGCTCCATCTTACCTGGAACCCTCTAATGGGTTTGGAACCCAAATACACAGGACTTTACGTTTAGCTCTTTTGCATTTCATTTGGTATTATTGGTTCTGTTGATTCAGGCTTCCAAAATGCTTTTGAATTCTGATTCTGGAGTCCAGCATGTTATCATTCTTTTCTGTCTTGTCATGGCAGGTTTGATCAACATGCCTTCTTTGTCACTGGTAAAAATGTAGAACCAGATGGGGCCGAGGACACAGCCCTCCAGCAGCTACTGGAGATCTCTGTGCGGGCCAGTGCTGCCCTGTCCACTAAAGTGCTGTGGGCAGCTCTTCGTCTGCTAAGAGTCAGCCGACTCATTTCCTTCATCTCACCCACAGGGCTATCACCAGAGGCATAAGAGGTCATTTGAGGTCATCAAATGAGTACAGTAGACCTAAGTTCTAGGCTCAGCGTTAACTCTTGCTTACTCTGACCTCAAGCATCTGACTTCTCTTGTTCGAGTGGATTTTTGTTTGTTTGTTTGTTTGTTTGAACTTGTAAAATGATAAGCTCTTTCTAGATCCGAAATTCTGCGATTTGATGACTTTGTTATTGAGATATCCCTATCTTAAGGGTTACCCTAACCAGTAAATCTAAGAGCCCTTTCAGTACACGAAGCTGAGTACAATCTTATGTGAGTTGGCATCTAATGAAGCGGTCTTGGCTCTTGGAATTGCATATTAAATTTTAGTAATCAGTTCTAGATTTGAGTGCATCACATGCTGGGGTTCCCCCCCTAATTTTTTTGTGGTACTATAAATAACGTAACATTTGCCATCTTAACCGTTTTTTAAGTGTACGGCTCAGTGGCATTAAGTGCATAATGTTGTGCAGCCATCGTTCCCATCTCCAAAACTTTTTCATCTGCCCACTCCCACTCTGTATGCATTGAACGACACCGCGTTCTCCCTCGCCTCAGCCCCCGGCAACCGCCATTCTTCTTTGTCTCAAGGAATTTGGTGATAGCAAGCACCTCATATAAGTGGAATCATGCAGTGTTTGTCCTTTTGTGACCGGCTTATTTCACTTGGCATCGTGTCTTCAAGGTTCACCATGTCGTAGTGTGTCAGAATTTCATTCGTTCTAAGGCTGAATAATGTTAAGTGTAATTACGTTCACAGCATATTTTGCTTATCCGTTCATTTGACCATGGACCCTTAGGTTGCTTACACCTTTTGGTCATTGTGAATAACGCTGCTAAGACTATGGGCGCACAAAGTATCGGCTGAAACCCTTGTTTTGAGTTCTTTTGAGGCTACACCCAGAAGTGGAATTGCCGCATCATGTGGAAGTTCTGTTTTTAATTTTTGTGGAAGCACCGTACTGTTTTCCGTAGTGACGACTGGTTTACACTCCTGCCAGTGCACAAGGGTTCCAGTTTCTCCACATCCTCACCAACAATTCTTTTCTGTTTTTTTGAAAGTAACTGTCCTAACGGTGTGGGGTGATGTCTCACTGTGGTTTTGACTTGCACTTTTCTGACGAGTTGTGGTGCCGAACGTCGTTTCATATGCTTATTGGCCATCTGTGTACCTTCTCGGGAGAAAAGTCTGTTCAAGTCCTTTGCACATTTTTGAATCAGATTGTTTTTCTGTGGTTGAGTTTTAGGAGTTCCCTGTGTTTTGGGGATATTAATCCCTTATCAGGTGTATATTTACAGATATTTTTCCCATTCTGTAGGTTGCCTTTTTACTCTGTTAATATTGTCTTTTGATGCACAATTTTTTTTTTTTTTTTTTTTTTTTTGAGTTGGAGTCTCACTCTGTCGCCCAGACTGGAGTGCAGTGGCCACTCCCGGTCACCGCAGCCTCGACCTGCTGGGCTCCGGCAATCCTTCCGCCTCAGCCTTCCAAGTAGCTGGAACTACAGGCGCACGCTACCACGCCCGGCTAATTTTTTGAATTGTTGTAGAGATGAGGTCTCGCCAAGTTGCCCAGGCCGGTCTCGAACCCTCGGGCTCAGGCAGTCCACTCGCCTCGGCCTCCCAAAGCACGGGATTACAGGCTGAGCCACCGAGCCCGGCTCACAAAATTTTTTAATTTACATGAAGTCCAGTTTATTTTTTCTTTTGTTGCCTGTACTTTTGGTATCTTATCTGGTCTGAGAAAGAGCTGGGATTTCTTAAATCCCTCTTTCCTTCTTTCTTTCTTTTCTTTTCTTTTCTTTTAGTTAGAATCTCACTCTGTCACCCTGTCTGGAGTGCGGTGGCCCGCTCACAGCCACCCCAGCATTGACCTGCTGGGCTTCGGTGATCCTTCCACCTCAGCCTTCCAAGTAGTCAGAACTACATGTACATGCTACCATGCCCGGCTAATTTTTTGAAATATTGTAGAGATGAGGTCTCACCAAGCTGCCTGGGCTGGTCTCAAGCCCCTGAACTCAGGCAGTCCTCTCCCCTTGGCCTCCCAAAATGCTGGGATTACAGGCTTGAGCCCCCGTACCCAGCTCTTTTTTTTTTTTTTTTTGACAAGGTCTTACTGTTGTCTAGGCTGGAGTCCATTGACACAATAATGGCTTACCACAGCCTCGACTTCCTGGGCTCAAGCAATCCTGCCTCAACCTCCCAAGTAGCTGGGGCTATAGGTATATGCCACCACGCCCAGCTAATTTTTCTATTTTTTTCTAGAGATGAAGTCTTGCTTCATTGCCCAGGATGGTCTTGAACTCCTGGCCTCAAGTGGTCCTCCCTCAGTTTTCCAAAGTAGTGGGATTACGGGCATGAGCTACCATACCCGGCTTAAATCACTTTTTCTGACCCATTTTAGACATTAGGTGCATGCAGTCACACAGTTTTCAGCCACCTTTCTTTAATTTGTCCCAGCTATCAAGAGATCCTACAACAGGTTTAGTACTGCCAGATAGACTTCATTCAGAGTCTCTAACATGTTTATAGCAGCCCTGTGTCTCCCCCTGTCCTGAGCTTCACAGTTCTATCAAAAAGATAGAAGTCTGTGCTCATGGCCCATCACGGAGTCATACCATGGTAGCACAGCTTTCAAACTGAGGGTTGTGATCCTTTAATCACTAGCCCATGAAATCAGTTTAGAGGTTGCAGTGGTCTTTTTAAAAACATGAATAAAATAGACTAGAAAATATCACAGTGCATCGCACTCTGAATAAGTATTGTTTGGTGAAATTGTCTTTCCATTTCTGTGTAGGCTCTGGGCTGCAGTCAAACACATTTGAAGACCCTCCTCCTCTTACACATATTTTTGAAGTTGGCCTCTGAACATATTAAATGATTCATGCTACATTGTTGTACATGCTTTGTATAATACCAAATGAGCAGAATAGGAATATCTAGATAGATAGATAATCTAGGGATCGCCATCATAAAAACAGGTTGTATGCTTTTTATCTTGCCTTTATAGTTTTCATTCATTCTTTTTTTTTTGAGTTGGAATGTTACTTTGTTGCCCAGGCTAGAGTGTAGTTGTATAATCACGGCCACCTCAGCCTCGACCTGCTGGGTTCAGGTGATCTTTCTGCCTTAGCTGTCCAAGTAGCTGGGTCTGCAGGTACACACCACCACGTCTGGGTAATTTTTAAAATTTATTTTAGAGATGAGGCCTTGCCATGTTTCCCAGGCTGGTCTCTAACTCTTGAGCTTAGGCTGTTCTCTTGCCTGAGCCTCCCAAAGTGCCAGGATTACAAGCATAAGCCACTGCACCCGGTATTTCTATTCTTATTTTTCATTCTGTGAAAGAGTACATTAAGATTTTTCAGTTGACCGAGTGTGGTGGCTCAGCCTGTAATCCCGGGCGAGAGGATTGCCTGAGGCCAGGAGTTCAAGATCAGCCTGGACAACTGGGTGAGACCTGTCTCTACAATAAGTCACAAAAACTAGCCAGGCGTGGTGGTGTGTGTCTGTAGTTCCAGCTGCTTGGAAGGCTGAGGCGGGAGGATTGTCTTAAGTCCAGCAGGTTGAGGCTGTGGTGGCCATGAGCGTGCCACGCTGCACTTCAACCTGGGCAACAAGAGTGATTTTTCAGTTGTCCAGTTGAAATGAATGGAAATTAACTTGGTAATGCTGAGCTGTGCCACAAGGTGGCTTTGTGCACCGTTAGGTTCTTTTTTTTTTTTTTTTGTCAAGAAAGATTTATTAACGGGCGGATATGTTTTGTTTTTTGGGGTTTTTTTTTTTTATGGAGGCTCACTCTGTTGCCCATGCTAGAGTGCAGTGGCATGCTTATGGCCACCGCAGCCCCAATCTGCTGGGCTCAGGTGATCCTTCCACCTCAGCCTTCCTAGTAGCTGGGACCACAGGCTCACGCTACCAAATCTGGCTAATTTTTAAACTTATTGTAGAGATGAGGTCTCACCAAGTTGCCCACACTGGTCTCGAACTCGTGGGCTTTGGCAGTCCTCTCACCTCAGCCTCCCAAAGTGCTGGGATTATAGTCGTGAGCCGCTGCGCCTGACCTTGGAAGATGTTTTGAAGGGTACAAAGCGCAGAACAGCCTGCTGCCTGCCCACCGTTAGGTTCTTGATGGACTTAGAGGTAGATCACTCAGACTCTTTTGGCTCTTCTAAAAAGCTGTAAGGGGCAGCTGACAAGGAGTTCTGTTACATTGTTGGAGAGGAAATAACACAGTTTGTTTCCTAAGACTCCTTGCCATGTGGGATGCGTGTCTGAATCATAGCACTGGGTGGCAGTAAGTCAACTGGGATTATTATGAAGCCTTAAACTACCAAACGGATGTATTCTAACACCAGTGTAACTTACCCTAACATAGGAATGCCTATCAGAAATCCAGGTGACCTTAAGGTGATTTGTTACTAGGCACGTCTAGAGCAGAATTTCTCAATTTCAGCACTATTGATGTTTTGGGCTGGTAATTCTTTGATTGGGAGGAGCCACCTCACCCACCTTCCCACCTCTGTCATTAGGAGCTAAAATTGTCTCCAGACATTGCCAAATGTCCCCTAGTGGCGGAGGGGGCAGAATTGCCCCTGACTGAGAACTACTGATCTAGAGGCAGGTGTGCGGTGCCCCGAAGGCACTTACTGTGTGTTTTGGATTGAACTGTTGATTTCAGAACCAAAATTCTTAAACATAGTATGTTGAGAAAATATTCATATCTGTTGTGTCTTTTGAGAATAAAGGTACTCTATGATCATTTTAGAAATTTTTAGAATATGTAGAAAAGAACAAAACCAAAAAATAAAAGTTATCAGTAATCTTTACTAAAAATAATTTTAACATTGTAATACAATTTCCTCAATTTCAGTTTTTTATATCTTGTTTGTATAAATACCATATTTATAGTCATCCTGATTTTATCACGACATTGTACCATGAGTATTTTCCCATGTCCTTACAATTCTATATTGCAAGGATTTTTTTCTAGTTTATTCATTCATCTGTTTAAAAAAAATAAATGCTTCAGCTGGGTGTGGTGCCTCACGCCTGTAATCTCAGCACTTTGGGAGGCAGAGGCGAGAAGATTGCCTGAGCCAAGGGTTCGAGACCAGCCTGGGCAACTTGACGAGACCTTGTCTCTACAATAAATCAAAAAATGAGCCAGGCATGGTGACACGTGCCTGTAGTTCCAGCTACTTGGAAGGCTGAGGTGGAAGGGTCGCCTGAGTCCAGCAGGTCGAGGCTGTGGTGGCCATGGTCAGGCCAATGCACTCCAGCCTACGCAAGAAGGTGAGACTGACTCAGAAAAAGAAAAAGATCTGCTTCAGTTGCACTTCAGCCAGTAAGCCTATAATCTGTGAATAAAATCTCAGATCACTGCATTTAAAACATGATGCAAACAGGGCCAGGCACAGTGGCTCACACCTTTATGTGAGCCTGGGTGAGAGTGAGACCCCAACTCAAAAAGAAAAAAAAACTTATTTAAACAATAGTGTAAAAGTAATGGAATGAAGTCATGGAAAAAGGTCCAAAATCGTCATCCAAATAGAGCACGTTTTTCTCTGTCTGTTCTCCTTTCGTCTGTCTCCACGAATGCGTCGTTTGTATATAAGAGATTTTCCATTTTGCTTATTGTATCTCGCATCACAAGCATTTCCATGTCTTCGTATTTTTGTCAGTGACGGTAACGTCCGGCAGTTGGTGTATGCTGGGATGGACCTTGCCCTTCTTCTTTTACAAAGCGTTAAACTGATTCCAGTGCTTGTCTTCTGTGGAAGACACTTGAGTGAATGTCCTGTACCTGCCTCTCTTCCCCCTTTCTAGGGAGATAAAGTAAGATAAATTTCTAAAACTGGGAATTACTGGGTCATAGAGTGTACAAAGAACTGTATTAGTGTGGGCTTCTTTCCAAAGGAATGACACCAACTTTTACAGCCATCAGCAGTGTGCAGCCATGTGCACTTTACCATTTCCTCGCCAGTACTGGCTCTTAGAGATTATTCTTCCTAGCCGGGCTCGGTGGCTCAGCCTGTAATCCCGCGCCTTTGGGAGGCTGAGGTGAGTGGATTGCCTGAGCCCGCGGGTTCGAGACCCGCCTGGACAACTTGGCGAAACCTCATCTCTACAATAAATTTAAAAAATTAGCTGAGCGTGGTGGCGCGCGCCTGTAGTTCCAGCTACTTGGAAGGTGGAGGCGGAAGGATCGCCGGAGCCCAGCAGGTCGAGGCTGAGGTGGCTGGGAGTGGCCACTGCACTCCTGTCTGGGCGACAGAGTTAGACTCAAACTCAAAAAAAAAAAAAAAAAAGAAATATTCTTCCTCTACGTGGATAAGATTGATGCACATAAGAGGAACTCAAGGTCTTATTGGGGATTTACAAAAATACAGATACAGACTTTGCTGGCCCACCCCGCTCTCCAACCTACCCATCTGTGTGTAACCTCCAGAGCGCTTTTATAAAGAATTGGTTGCATTGTCATCCATTCTTCTGCTTATATAACGATAGTCAACACTTGTTGAACATTTTTTATGTACCCCTGGTTCTGAGAGCTTTGCGTACATTAGCTAACCTAGTCCTCACAGCAGCCCTAGCAAGTCACTGGAGGTGTTATCCCCATTTCACAAACGACAGACCGTAGGCACTGAGTGGAGGTGGTGTGGGTGGCAGACCAGGATTTGATCCCAAGTATAACCATGCTTGCTTACGAGATGAGCCTGCTCGCAGCCTTGAGACCTGTTTGCAGCTGTGGTGTCCCTGGCCCTCACCATCGGGCCCCTTCCTTTCTCTCCACCTCGTGGTTTGGCTACTCCTTTCCATGTGCCTTCTGCCATGTTCCAGTTTCCTTGGTTTTTACCCAGTGTCTTATTTCTGTTCCAGAATCGAATCCAATACACCACGTTTAATCATCATGTGTTCTTAGGCTCCTGTTGACTGTGACAGTGTCTCAGTCTGAGTACTTGGGTCAGGTATTCTGCAAGATTGGGATTTGTCTCTGTTTCTTATGATTAGGCTGCATCAGTTAATTTTGGGAGGATGATCACAGAGGTAAAGTGCCATTGTCATCACATGTCAAGGCTGTAACCCTCAAGGTGGCTTATCACTGCTGATGCTGACCTTGATTCCCTGGTTAAGGGAGTGTTTGTTGGGTTTCCCCACTCTCATACTTGACTCTGTGGAAGGAAGTCACTGTGTGCAGTCCACACGGAAGCAAGCAGTAGGGAGCTGTGCTCCTCCTCCAGGACTGCAGAGTGTCTGCATATAGTTATCAGAAGTTCTTCTGAGCTGGGTGCTATGGCTCATGCCCATAACCCCAGCACTTTGGGAGGCAGAGGCGAGAGAGTTATCTGAGTTCAGGAGTTCAAGACCAGCCTGGGCAACTTGGTGAGACCTCGCCTCTACAAGAAACCAAAAAAATAAATAAATAAATAAGCTGGGCATGGTGGTTTATGCCTGTGTTTCCAGCTACTTGCTACTTGGAAGACTGAGGTGGAAGGATCACCTGAGCCTAGCAGATCGAGGAGTGCCACTGCACTCCAGTCTTGGTGACAGAGTGACTCCTACTCAAAAAAAAAGAAACAGGATCTGCAGACTAGGAGTGCTCTTTACTACTGGAGAGTTTTTTAGGCTCTCAACTGGCAGAGCAAGGAAATATATATGTGTGTGTGCTAACTAATGTGTATACACATATCTATAGATACTAATATATATAACTATCTGTATCCATATTAAGTTAAACATGAGTTCATACTGATGTCTCCAACTCTGATCCATTACCACATGGGTCATTCTAACCTTTTCCACCTGCTTGTCTGTAACCTCCCACTCCTGCAGTGAGTAACTGCCATGCGCTTAACTGTTGAGCTCTGGTATACGTGGGTGGTGGCTTCAGAACTATTTACTGTTACCCCGTGGGATATAGGTTATCAACCGGAGTACAGTGCTACATGTGAGTTCCTTTTACCTTTTACGGTTGGCTTTATGGACGCCACTTGTTTCCAGAATTGCTTAGATCATCACTTTTCCTGCACCCTCTTCACAAAGGTTGTTTTATACATTTATAATACAGTGTATCTTCTGTATTCCATCCTGTAATCCCTGACCTCCTAAATGACTTTTAAAATTACTTAATTATTTTTGAGGTCTCTTTCTGTCACCTAAACAGTGATGCAGTCATAGTTCACTGTAACCCTGAACTCTTGGGCTCAAGCAGTCCCCTTCTTAGCTTCCCAAGCAGCAGGGACTACAGGTTTGCATCACCTGGGTCTCACTATGTTGCTCAGGCTGGTCTCAAACTCCTGTGCTCAAGCAATTTTCCCATCTCAACCTCCTAAATGACTATTAAATTTTCATAATTAAAGCTTAGTTCGGCCAGGCGTGGTAGCTCACACCTTTAATCTCAGCACTTTGGGAGGCCGAGGCAAGAGGATTGCCTGAGCTCACGAGTTCGAGACCAGCCCGGACAACTTGGCGAGACCTCGTCTGTACAATAAATTTTTTTTTTTTTTTTTGAGTTGGAGTCTCACTCTGTCGCCCAGACTGGAGTGCAGTGGCCGCTCCCGGCCACCGCAGCCTCGACCTGCTGGGCTCCGGCGATCCTTCCGCCTCAGCCTTCCAAGTTGCTGGAACTACAG
>CAUYQG010132523.1:0-20893 GCA_963574415.1 Tarsius wallacei
TTGGAAGGTGGAGGCGCAAGGATCGCCGGAGCCCAGCAGGTCGAGGCTGCGGTGGCCAGGAGCATGCCACTGCACTCCAGTCTGGGTGACAGAGTGAGACTCCAACTCAAAAAAAAAAAGAAAAAAGAAAAAAAAAAAGAAAAATTCTGTTAGGCTAACTAATTATATACCCCCATGTATACACATATGCACTTTTAAGGTCACATGTGTTTGAAATATTTTCTAAAATACGTAGGCAGAAATGAAATGTTGGCTGGGTTCGGTGGCTTAGCCTGTAATCCCAACACTTTGGGAGAGTGAACTGCCTCAGCCCACGGGTTCGAGACCCACCTGGGCAACTTGGTGAGACCTCTTCTCTACAATAAATCAAAAATTAGCCAGGCATGGTAGCATGCACCTGTTGTTCCGGCTACTTGGAAGGCTGAGGTGGAAGGATTGCCAGAGCCCAGCAGGTTAAGGCTATGGTGGCCGGAAGCGTGCCACTGCACTCTGATCTGGGTGACAGTGAGACTCCAACTCAAAAAAAAAAGAAAGAAAGAAATGAAATGTTAATATTCAATAATATAATACAAAGTTTTTAAAAAATGTTTCAAAGCCGGGCTTGGTGGCTCAGCCTATAATCCCACGCCTTGGGAGGCTGAGGTGAGTGGATTGCCTGATCCCGAGGGTTGGAGACCCACCTGGGCCACTTGGCGAGACCTCATCTCTACAATAAATCAAAAAATTAGCCGGGCGTGGTAGCGTGCGCCTGCAGTTCCAGCTACTTGGAAGGCTGAGGCGGAAGGATCGCCGGAGCCCAGCAGGTCAAGGCTGCGGTGGCCGGGAGCGGCCACTGCACTCCAGTCTGGGCGACAGAGTGAGACTCCAACTCAAAAAAAAAAAAAAAAAAAAAGTTTCAAGGAGTATGCATCAAAAGGAGGAAGAGACTGCATGGTTTTAATCTACGTGAGAAGGAGGAACAAGGAAGAATCTGAGAGGACTGTGGTTAAAAGCCAACAGCTGAATCATACAGGCAGGTTTTTAAGTAGCAATAAAAGAGAATACATTGAGCTGGGCCAGGAGGGCTCATGGGCATCTGGGGCCCAGGGTAAACCTGTCATTTTTCTACCTCATCGGGCTGTGAACAGCCTAAATACCAAGTTCATGGATCAATTCTACCTACATCTGCCCTCCAATTTGGTCCTATCACAAAGAAGAAATCCTGGCCAAGGTTACCCTCCTGGTGGCTTCCAGAAGATGACACGGGTAGCTAGTGATGGGATCAGCACTGCTGTCTAGGATGGGGTTCCCTGCCTCCAGCCAGCATCAGATTTGACCCTGCCCAGAAAGAGGAGGGTAGTGAGCAAACATATCTTACTTGTTACCACTGCCCCAATATTGTGCTTCATCTGGTGGATCAAAATGCGAAACTCAACCTAACAGATAAACACAAGCAAACATTAGACAAGTTTGTATACAGACAATTCCATTACCATAAAAGGTGATGGAAGACATACCCAACACCCAAATACTAAGTAATTGGTAAAGTTTTAGAAAATAGTTGTGGCTGCTACTCTAAGACACACCACTAGCAATCAATGTTGATTCACAATACAAGATTTAAAAGTAAGTCTTCAGATTAATGATGATCTCTGGATAGCCCAACCCAACACAATGCAGTAAACAGTTCTCAATAAAAATCATAAACATGACCTTGTTTGTGTGATATGAACAGTTCTACAAGTACGTTTCGTGCATTAACAGGTGACTTCCTAGCACAGCCAAGATCTGAGCTCATTCATCTATGCATACCCTGTGCTGATAAAAGTTTTAACCCAGGTTTCATTCCTCAAATGCACATACCACACTTTCCTTAGTTGCCGAGAAGTTCCGATGCATCAAAAACACTTAGTTCTGCCTACACTGTCCTCAACTTAATATCAGAGAAACAGATGATGAATTTCTGGATCAACAAATAAACCCTAAGATGTATCCAAAAAAAAAAGGAGCTGGCCGGGCTTGGTGGCTCAGCCTGTAATCCCTCGCTTGGGGAGGCTGAGGTGAGTGGATTGCCTGGGCCCGCGGGTTCGAGACCCACCTGGGCAACTTGGCAAGACCTCATCTCTACAATAAATCAACAAATTAGCCGGGTGTGGTAGCGCACGCCTGTAGTTCCAGCTACTTGGAAGGCTGAGGCGGAAGGATCGCAGGAGCCCATCGGGTCGAGGCTGCGGTGGCCAGGAGCCGCCACTGCACTCCAATCTGGGTGACAGAGTGAGACTCCAACTCAAAAAAAAAAAAAGGAGCTGAATAAAGGAAAAACAAAAGCAGTCTCTGTCTTCACAAAACCACATTTTATTATACTGCTTCCCTCTGCTTGAAGCATTTTGCTGCTAACACTAAAAATGGAAACCTTCCTGAGAGAAAATGGCCATCCCAATCAAGAACTGCCAGGAGTGTCCCTAACAAAATTAGGTTGGTTGTGTAAAAATGCTAAATTTTTTATTTAAGTTACAAAAAAATTTTTTAAAGCAGCAGCTACTTAGGAGGCTGAGGCAGGAAGACTGCTTGAGCCCAGGAGTTCAAGACCAGCCTGGGCAACACAGCAACTCCCCATCTCTTAAAAAAAAAAGAGCCGGGCTCAGTGGCTCAGCCTGTAATCCCGTGCCTTTGGGAGGCTGAGGTGAGTGGATAGCCTGAGCCCTCGGGTTCGAGACCCACCTGGGCAACTTGGCGAGACCTCATCTCTACAATAAATCAAAAATTAGCCGGGCGTGGTAGTGCGCGCCTGTAGTTCCAGCTACTTGGAAGGTTGAGGCGGAAAGATCGCCGGAGCCCAGCAGGTCGAGGCTGTGGTGGCCGGGAGCAGCCACTGCACTCCAGTCTGGGTGACAGAGTGAGACTCCAACTCAAAAAAAAAAAAAAGAAAGAAAGAAAAAAGGAAGCAACAGAAGAAAGAAACAAGGAAATATGAGTAAATGCAACACATTTTCTCCTCTTCACTCAAGGATTTCATCATCCCAGTAAATCTGACAGTGCTTTGTACATAAAGATATCTAATCTTTGAATGAGTGAGTGAACATGCACCTACCTCTCCACTCTCAGAAACTCAGCAATTTGCATGCCAGCATTTCCACTGTCACTACTTCCATATGTTTAAAATAAACAGCCACCAAATAATTAAAAGTGGCTTCAAAGGCCAGGCTTAGAAGAACCTCCTTCTCTGCAAAATGGGTAACTTTTCAATATATTCTTAGAAAAGTTCAATGCAGGTCTTACAAACACCAGGAAGTTCTGTTTGGAGGAATTTGCATAGAAAGTCCCACCAGAGGGTGCTCAGTCAGTGGGTTTTACAAATGAGGCACACACCTAACAACAAAACTAGTTTTTGTCACCTAAACAGGCTGCTATTGCCAGTCATTTAGTGGCATCGCAACCCATAGTTCCCACAAAGCACCCAAGGTGCCAAGTCATGACAGATGGTCACCATACCAAAAGAGAAATGCCTACTAAAAGCCCACAACTAAAGGGAGAAGTGTAGCACCTCATAAATGCAAACAGCATCTTCCGTTCAAGAGTTGCAAACTCAAATGTCTACAGAGACCAGCAAGGTAACAACTTCTGCTGGGTATTATACAAGAGGCGATGGTGCTGGCTCCAGCTGTAAAGGGTGTGCTGAACCTGAAGGATAAAAAATTATTATTTAAACCCTGGGCTGATAAAACAAAACCTGCTCAAATCCCTGGGTTGTGAGTTTACCACCTGAAGCAATTAGCACCCTCACCAGCTTACAGGGTATGTTTCGCAAAAGATGACATTATGAGCGGGAACTCATATAAGTCTGCAAAAGGGAAAAGGCCTGTGAAGTATGTGCTCTGAGATCCACAGAAAGAGATCAGTGGCACTAAAGAAATGGAAGGAAATAAAATTAAATAAATGAAATGAGAGGGGGGCAGATGGTGCATGTAAATTTATTAGAAGCAAGCCTGGATAGCCAATAACCCCTTTGGATATGCTGGCTTGGGTGAGGAAAAGTACAGGGCCAACCCAATCAAATGCAGACTGGAAGCCCTTCACGTCTTCATTCATGTGTATTCACTCAACATTCTTTCACTCATGCAACTCATTGTCATTGGAAGCATTGCAAGGACCAGGCACCTCTGCCTCTGCCTTTGCCTTAAGGATGTGATGGTGAACAGACACACACACACATATACACACACACAAACACCTTTGCTCTTCCAGAACACTGTCCAGCAGCATTTTCAGCAACGATGGAAATATTTTAGATCTGCACTGTCTTACTTGGTAGCTACATGTGGCTACTGAGCATTTGAAATATGACTACTGCAACTAAGAGACTAACAGAGTAGAGTGAGGGGCTGTAATTGGATCTCATCTTAATTACTTTATATTTCAATTTAAGTAGTCACCTATGGTGCATGGCTACTGCAGTGGATAGTGCAGGTCCAGGTAGGGTCTCCAGGTGTAGGCCTCAGGTTGGGGAAAAAGGAAAAGCAAAAGGAAGACCCCAGAAGAGTGGAATGCAGGTCTTACCTGAACAGCTCTCTGCATACTCATAACTTTCTAAACAAATCAAGTGCTCAACTTTTCCATTCCTATCTCCCCGAAACCTGGAACAAGCCCTCCTAGATTGCAGAAGTTAAAAATGAATGGCAGGGCCAGGTGCGGTGGCTCACCCCTGTAATCCCAGCACTTTAATTAGCAGAGGCAGGCGGATTGCTTGAACCCAGTAGTTCAAAACCAGCCTGGGCCACATAGTGAAAGCTCATCTCTACAGAAAAATAAAAATTAAAAATAAGCTGGGCAAGGTGGCACACACCTGTAGTTCCAGCTACTTGGGCTGCTGAGATGGAAGGATCACCTGAGCTCAGGAGGTTGAGGCAGCCATGAGCCATGATCATGCCACTACACTCCAGCCAAAGTAACAGAGTAAGACACTGACTCAAAAAAGAAAAAAAGAATGACAGGTGGTGACAAACACTCAAGCTCAAGGTCCTGTTCAATGAAGTGATACCAGAGCCCAGAGTCAATGAACTCAAGTGTCTCATCCAATTTGATCCAAACTGCATGCTGCCTGATATAGTATCCTTCTCTCACATCCGTGCATGGAGAATGACAAGGTCATTGGGTGACACAGATGCTGCAATGCTATAAAAAATGAAGATTCTAAGACAACACACCAGGCTTTGCTCCCCTCCCCTCCATCCTGACATATCTCATATGAACAAGGAGGGACATAGCGTGCTACACCACAATGTCAACAGCACTGTTTCAAGAGGCTAGCCTGTCCACTCTATAGGGATGCCTAGGGCACAGAAGTTGGCAGCTGATGGTCTTAGCCTCCTCTGTAAACCTGGAGTGATCTCCCCACTCCAGCCAGCAGCATGAAATGAGAGTACCTTACCTCTCAATGGGAGTTTCCATGCATGCTCAAGTTTATGAGACATCTAGCGGAAGGGTAATTCAAATCGCCCATGGATCCAGACTTCCTTTTCTCTTAATCCAGTGACACACTAGAAATTGTCAACGAACCTACCAAAAACACAGGAATCACGTGAAAACCAATATACCCTGGCTGCCCTGTTTACTTGACAGGAATTGGCCAGTCCCATACAGAGGTAATGGGGCTTAGCAGGGCTCACGGCCACTGCACACCTGGCAGAAAGACAGCCTTCTTTTTCAATAGGAGTTGGCCTTTGTTCATAAGGTCAGTTGCCAGAGTCATGGTCAGAAGCATTCAGAACAGGAAACAGAGCTAGTCTTTATGAGGATTGGCAAGCAGTTTCCTGGAGGGAAGAAACACGAGAGTGCTGCACCAAATCTATGACTGGTTTAGATTTTACGCGTCATCAAAACACAAAAATGCTGCCAGGGAATTTGATTGCAGATATGGCCTCTTTTCATATTTTAAGAACTTTAAAAACGGATGAACATTTGTTCATTTTCACCCTATGACTGTTTGCAAATCAATCAGAACACTTTCTTAGCTATTTTCTAATTTGCACCTGCTAATCCTCACATTACTCCAGCCAGGACAGATATTACTGCCTCCAATTCACACAGGAGAAAACAAGATTGGAGTACCCTGTCACTTTTCAGAGTCTAGAGGCAAATGGCTCTGACTTCCCAAGCAGAGATATTTGCTGTGTCTCATTAGAGGCAGTTGGTCAGCAAGGCTATGATTTTTAGCTCATTTGCTTAATATTTCCCTCTAGGAAGACCCTTTAAAAAGCATAATCCTCAGAAGCTGTCTTTGGTGAAGTTCTGCTATGCCCTAGAAAACTAGTTAGGTGGTGCTATAGTCTGAAACCCACATAGATGGAACAGACACAGGTAGTACTGCTTCACCTGAGTGATGTTGTTTTCTAGGGGCACACATTGAAAATATCCCTTGGGCATTTAAAGAGGTAGGAAGGGGAGAAGGGAAGGAATAAATGGGTCTAACTACACAACATTCAAGGGATTAAGCAAAGGTCCATGAAAACCTAGTGTTCTAAAAGCATTCATCATTAGATGGTGATAACAAGTATAATATTTGAATACTGGCTTCAACATAAATGTCATCATTACCACCAAACAAAAATTCATGACAAGAAGTTTCCAGATGACTTCAGAAAGAACTCACTGCTCCATGTTGACATAATATGAAGTGATGCTATGATTTACAGAGCTAAACAACGTGATCAGGAAAAAGAGCTCAGTTTCCCATCTACAAAACAAGCCAGTTGTTATGGAGACAACACATAGATGGGTCTCTACTGCATTCAACTAATGTTTTATCTTGTAGATTTGTGACTCTGCTTGGCTGGGTAATGCTATCAATAAATTGGAAAAGATGAGAACGAGGATTTTCAAAGGTCTAATAAGGAATTACTAAATCACTGCTTCTTCCCAGGAGGAATTGAAAATTCCTTTACCATTAACTCTGTTGCACTTTTTCTGTCTTCATGGGGTCTAAACAAGGATTTCTGGTCACAATGCTCTCTCCCTCCCCATCTGTGAATATTCCTGTCTTTGGAGAAGAGGAGGGAGTTGGGGTGGGCAACAGCATTGTGACTAGAAACCTTTGCTTTTGAAAATCACCAAGGGCCTGGTCTTGTCATCTCTGGGGGGAAAAAAAAGTCTCATCTCTGATGACATGAGATGAAACCACACTCCAATTTTCAAGAATTATTTTATGCAAATATATGTGCTCCAACTGCATATAAATTAAAATAGCAATAAATCAAATCCTATTTTCTCACTGACTTGTATTATTATTTCACAGTTAATTCCTCTTCTTTTCTCAATAAGCTAACACCAAGTTTTCTCTGTATCTACCACAAATATAATTGGAGTCGTCAAACTTACAGAGCAAGCAATTCTTACCATGGGCAGGGAAGACTGAGAAGAAGGGATTGATTACATGCTGAAACTATGCAAATATGATATGCCAGCTATCTTGCTATATACTATAAATATGTTAAACAAAATTTATGGGAGGTCATTTTGACAGACTGAGGGCCAGCACCAGGCCTCCACAGACCAGACCAAACCAAACCAAAAGGGAGTCATTCATATTAAATGCCAGATAACCAAGCTGAATATTTAAGGAAGCAAACAGATCCCAAAACAGATCAGTTTTTCTTGAAAACAGATTTCAGCCTACCTGAGTCACCTTAATAAGTAGGTCCCCTCTGCTTCAGTCCTTACAAAAAAGTAAACTGATGCTAACCAAACAGGGGTTTTTTTCTGTTATTCTTTTTCCTTGTTCCCACCTTACAAAACCCATTGTTCTGTCACCACCTAGTGGGAGTTTTTCCTTCCATTTTGTAGAACGCAGGGTGATCAGCTTCATGAATTACAAATTAAAGTCAATTCAACCCATAACTAAATTTGTTGTAATTTTGCCTTTTGACAAATATGTGATTTCATCGAATCCTTATATCAGAACTGCAAACGTTTTGACACAGCCATCTTTACAGACGGAGACATAGAGGCAAAGAGTCGATCAGGGGCATGTCAGAAGCCACAGAGTTGGGTAGGGTGAGTGCCCACAGCCCACGTGCTTCTTCTCCCTCCACAGTGACTCAAAAGAGGGACAGAGGCCTGGCAGTGGAAGAGAGGGCTGCAGGAACCTCTGGGCAAATCTCCAACAGGAGCTGTGGGGGTCTGCCATGGTGATGACATGCTCAGTAAGGTGCAGGAAAAAGTCCGCCTAGGATTGTGTACAAGCCTGCCTTTCCGGGATGCCTAATGCCCCCTGAACAAAATCCGTGAGGAAGAAAGGCAGGATGTGTGGTGGGCTCACAGTGAGGAGTTCTCTTCTTCTATTGCCTCCAGCTCCTTTGAAAAGGGAGGCTGCCCTTCACAGATTTAAACTAGGTCTGACAAGATAAATCCGTTCCTCAAACCATTTCAAAGTAACAAAAAAACAATCATTTCTTTCCCCCTCACTTTCCCATTACTTCCAGAGTAACATACAGAATTCAAATAAGAGGGGCACAGGTCATTCCTTAATGAAGGTTCTTCTTTTCAGCAGCATTTCTGTGGATGTGAGAGGGTCAGCCACAGCACGGCTACAATACGCCCTGTGACCATGGGGCCAGGGTCACCCTCACCCTCAGATGTTAAGAGTGACAGGAAGCAAGCTCCTCTCGTTCTTGTTTTCCAGCTCAGGGGAGACAGAGAGCCTGGCTCTATCCTCTTTATGCAGTATTGTGTTTTCTACAATGAGCTGTATTCCTTATCAGAGGTCACAAAGTAAAAACCTGGAGGCTGAAGAAGGCCCTTGTGAGTATTTTGTTTGCCAACACGATATTAGATTTTTAATTGAGTTTGCAGCTTCTTGCACCAGGTACAAACTCTCTGGTCCAGCCACCACCCCACCCACAGGTTCTGACTCTATCAGCCAGACCAATGTGACTCTTGGATCACCTCTTGGCACCTAAACACTTAGAGTTTGCAGCCCCAGTTTTATAGACACGGGGGAAAAAATAGCAAAACACCTTATCTCCACAAAAAGTATGCCCCCACCCCATGCTAACCTTGCTTACATATAAACCCCCTGAAACTGAGGATGTTAACACCCTAACAGGGGAAACATACTCCAGAAGAGATTATGATAAATAGAGGTAACAGCACAGCATGAACAGAGAAGAGGGAATCCCATCTCTGTCCAAGGAAGTTGTGAAAAGTTTCAGAGAGAGTTGCCATTTGACCTAGGTCCTAAAGGTGAGAGAACTTGCAGAGAGGAGGGGCACATAAGACAAAGATATTCACAGAATGATGAAAAGAATGACTCAATGGCTGAATCACAGGGATTGTGCCTCCACTGTCCCATCTAAAATGAACAACCATCACAGAGCAGCCAATAAAAACCCTAACAAAGGAACTTGTCGAGATATGAGTGGGCATGTATAGTCTACAGTGCTAAATCAGGGCCAGCATCATATGACAGCAGATCTGGAACAACTGGTAAGGCCTCTTGAACAAAAAGGTCACACACAACATATCCTGTCTCTTTAATTGGCACTACCAGGCTCCCAGACTTGACATCTTGTGCATCTTTGACTCTTTTCTTTCCCTTCGGTTTAATGAGGTCCTGTCCATCTCATCTAAGACACAGTTCTTTTGTTTACCTTCTCTTCCTTATGCATTCCCAGAAAGACAATATAGCCTAGACCAGGCTGGCTGTGAAAATACTGGTTCTTTTGGTTCTTAGCAGGTTATCCCTTAGGCTCAGTTTTTCCTTCTGTAAAAAGGGGAACAGCAGTACCTTTCCTCACAGGGTTGAGCACCTGCCACATGGTGAGCAAGCAATAAATGCTAGCCTTCGTTAATAAAATTATTCACGCCTTACCATGAGACCTCTTCCCACCCTGTTTCCCCTCCTCTAGATCATTCTCAACACCACCACCACAATTAATTTGTCAAAAATAGCAGCAAAGCAAGTTCTGCCACTCTATTCCTCTTCACCCTGTCAACATAACCATATTCCATTCCACAGCCTCATGTGGAATATATTGGGGCCATGTAGCTGAGTTCTAGCTAATAAAATGTAAACAGAAGTGACATGAGACCATTTCAGGCTTGGCTTCTAAAACACTGCATGATTGTCCACGTTCTTTCCACTTCCATAATCCTGTTGCAGATGTGCACAGTGGCATGGAAACCACATGCTGAAGATGGCAGAGCCACAAAATGGAAGAGTCTAGGGCCCTGAATCCCCACTTGGAGGAGAGTCCCCTGCTAATTAAAAATATCTAAGTTAAGCCGGGCTCGGTGGCTCAGCCTGTAATCCCACGCTTTGGGAGACTGAGGTGAGTGGATTGTCTTAGCCCATGGGTTCGAGACCCGCCCGGGCAACTTGGCGAGACCTCATCTCTACAATAAATCAACAAATTAGATGGGTGTGGTAGCACGCGCCTGTAGTTCCAGCTACTTGGAAGGCTGAGGCTGAAGGATCGCCGGAGCCCAGCAGGTCGAGGCTGTGGTGGCCGGAAGCAGCCACTGCACTCCAGTCTGGGCGACAGAGTAAGACTCCAACTCAAAAAAAAAAAAATATATATATATATATATATGTATACATGTCTATGTTGGACACTTAGTGAAAAAGAAATAAATTTCCAGCAAGTTAAGCCACAGAGATTCTGGAGTGTCTCTGTTGTAGCAGCTAATATTACTCTACTATGTCCAGTCTTAAACTTTTGATATATTCCCACTACCTACAGAATGATACCAGATCTCCCTCCCATGGCATTCAAGGTCTCCCTACTCTAGCCCAACTACTCGCCAAGCCCACTGCTGACCACAAAGCCAGTACTGTACTCAGTACTTTTCATAAATACCAGGCATTGACAGGCCTTCTCAATCTTTGAAATCTCTGCTCTTCAGGTTCTTTCTATAAAAAGTACCAAATCCATTAATATTTGACCAAATTCTGGCCAGCCTTCAAAGAGAAGTTCAAATATCATCTCCTCTGAGAAGCTCATGCAGTGTTGGGTCACCATGTTCTCTGGCTACCAGAAGAGACCGGACAGACTAGGTTCGTTCCTTTACTATAAGAGGACTACCTATGATGTTATGTAGAAAACCGTCCCTGTATTTTTACACTACTGCATGCTTCTGGAGGGCAGAGGCTAAGCCCTCTTCAGCCTCACATTCTTAATCCTTAACACATGAGCTGGAATGAGTAGGGACTTAGTAAATGTTATATGAGTAAATTAATAAATGCATAAGGAAATATGGGCATATTCCACTTACCATTAGGTAGTATGCCCAGGCATGACTACTTGGCCTCAAGATCACAAAAGTGAGACCACGTCCAGTAAATGTTATATGAGTAAATTAATAAATGCATAAAGGAATAAGCGCATAATCCATATACCTTTAGATAGTATGCCGTAGCTTGATTCCCTGGCCTCTATATCACAAAAGTGAAAGTACTTCCTTCATGTAATTTCTTTGCAAGGCAATCACGTTGGTCTACAGCCCAGATTGAGATCTGCAAATTTAAATCACTGGACACAAGAAAGCCAAATGATAAGGTTTTGAGCAGAACCACTCCATGACTAGACCAAGAGTTCAAAACCTCTAATCTGTCCATCAAAATGGATATAATAGATAAAAAATCAGCAATAATCTAAATGCCCCCCCAAATGACTTGATATATATTATGGCATATCTAAACGTGGAATATTATGCTGCTATAAAAATGGGTATAGTGTCCTCTTTTCCTGTCGCAATTCTACCACCACGTCTTAGTAGTCATATGGTAGCTAAAGTGTTACTTCCTTAGGATCTGCTATTCACTCCCAGAGTCACCTTTCTTCAGAATTCTTTCACGTTCACTGGTATGATTATTTGATTCTTGTCTGTGTCTCCAACTACTATTAAATAAATGACAGTGGAAATAATATTGCTCTTTTTATTTTTAAATTGGTTAATGAATGAACATTCAACAGAATATGAAGTAACATGAAGATATATAATTGTAAATTAAAATGATTCAGTTACATAATCCTATTTTGTGAAGGAAGAATGTTATACCTACCTGTCAACCTAACCACAAAAAGACACACACACATACACACAGGAATGTATGGAAAGTTCTTAACCTACATGTCAAAGGATTTTCCTAGCCAAAGTTAAAACGATATGTATAGTCAAGTGGTTGTGACCTCTTCCAGTAGATTCTAGACCCTTCTTCCTCCCCGGTACAGGCCAGGGGAGTTTCCTAATGAGTAATGGATGGAATGGACAACTTCCATGAGCAGGTGGAGGAGGGAGCCTGCTCCTCTGCTTTGCTTGCCAACTACAAAACAGCAGCTGGGACCAGGAAGTCTAGATTGTGGAGGCCATCCATCAGCCACCGCAGGATGGCAGAGTCCACGGCACGTGCCGTGCGGCTACACCGACCACATCCAGCCCTGCACAGCTGTGTAGAAGATCAGGGAAAACAGCACTTTTTATGCCAGTGTCCCAGCTGCAGTCAGTTCATTACAGAGAGGAGAAGATGAAGAATGGAAGGGCAAAATACTCTGCACCCTTTCCATGCCACTGGCCTCCTGGTTGTTTGGAGGAACACCAGGTAGCTTTTCCTGGCTATTCACCAGAAACATTAGACTATTAGGAAAGTCCTGCCTACTCACTCTGCCGCTGTCCAGATCCAAACTACAGTCACAAAATGGAGATTTTGGTGAGGCTACAAATATTAGGAAAATCAAGCTTTTAATAGAAAAGACTGACATGCAAATGTTCACCACTATCATGATAGCCACTAAGTAGCACTTTCCTTCAATATTTTAGACATATACATCTGTATTATGCCATAAACATACATGTATACATATACACAGAGAGGGTATGTATAATATATGGTAATGTTTATTGAAAAATCAGAAGGAGCCGGGCTCGGTGGCTCAGCCTGTAATCCCATGCCTTGGGAGGCTGAGGTGAGTGGATTGCCTGAGCCCGCGGGTTCGAGACCCGCCTGGGCAACTTGGCGAGACCTCATCTCTACAATAAATCAAAAAAATTAGCCGGGCGTGGTAGCATGCACCTGTAGTTCCAGCTACTTGGAAGGCTGAGGCGGAAGGATCGCCGGAGCCCAGCAGGTCGAGGCTGCAGTGGCCGGGAGCAGTCACTGCACTCCAGTCTGGGCGACAGAGTGACACGCCAACTCAAAAAGAAAAATCAGAAGAGAAACTAAGTCAGCTTAAACTCATATTATTTGCACTTTTATGATATAATTTTCTCCCTGATTTTTACCAAACAAATAAGGTAGGATATATGCCAATTCACAAAAAAATTGGAAAAATCCTAAATGGCAACTGGTTAAAGAAATTATGGTACATCGACAAAAGGAGGCCGGGCTCGGTGGCTCAGCCTGTAATCCCAGCACTTTGGGAGGCCGAGGTGAGCGGATTGCCTGAGACCACGGGTTCGAGATCCACCCGGGCAACTTGGCGAGACCTCATCTCTACAATAAATCAAAAACTAGCCAGGCGTGGTAGCGTGCACCTGTAGTTCCAGCTACTTGGAAGGCTGAGGTGGAAGGATCACCGGAGCGCAGCAAGTTGAGGTTGCAGTGGCTGGGAAATTCACTGCACTTCTCCAGTCTGGGCGACTGAGTGAGACTCCAACTCAAAAAAGAAAGCCAAAAAAACAAAAGGAAGTACTTTGTAAACTTTTAAAACCACAATGCCAACAGCTGACACAGAATGATGTTTATGACATATGATTAAGAAAAAGATTTCAAAACATTTTGTTTGATTCAATTTTTGTAAACATATACTTTATATGTATAAAGTAAACACACAATATATGAATATATTAAACATATTTATATAATATGGAATATGAAAATATATACAAAACAAAGTTAAGACATACGATGTATGAAAAAAGTAAATGTGGTTGGGAGGGACTGTTGATATTTGCTGTTTTCTATTTTTTTTATATTTTCTTGTTTTAAGACATGCATTTAGGAGAGAAAAAAGATAGTAAAAAAGAAAGAAAATAAAGGGGAAAGGAAGCAAGAATCCTAGGCTGGGATTTAGAAAACCTGGTTGACATAAGAGCTTAGCAGAAGGCCCTGAACAACTGCTCACATTCCCCCACCCTATCCCCCACAAGCTCCTTCAACATACAAAGATCAGGTAATGACAGAATAACCTTGCGTAACTTGGAGTTTGGAACAAAAGAACTAAAGAGATGTGGCACCTCACTTATATATGAATAGGTTTAAGATATGAGTTCTACTGTGGGTATTGCCTACTAAACATTTCCTATATTCCCTCTCTCCTCCTCTCATCAAATAAGCCACCCCTCCAAAAAAAAATAAAACAACAGAAAGCATAACTCAGGGTTGCTCACCAAGGGCAGCAAAGGCAAGGTACTTGGAGAATAGGGCTAGGCATTACAGAACCAGTCGATGGTGGTGACTGTAGTCAGCCAGCAGGTTGAGCAGCTGTTCAACTGCTGCAGGCTATGGGGGGGGGGGCGGGGGGGCGGGACGGGACGACAAGATGCAAACTCAGCAGTATCCATATAGCTTCAGATCTTTTTAAAGAGAAGCTGAAAACACATGTCTGGGAAATCTCCCTATTTTTTAAGTGTTCATAACTAAGTGAAGAGGCCCTTGGATGAGTGACTTAACCTTTCTCAGGATTACGTTTCCTGATCTGGAAATTAGAGAAAATAGCAATGCCTATCTCACAGGGTTATTAAGATGTTTAAATGAGTTAATCCATCCAGAGAACTCAGGAAGTTACCAGGCCCAGGAAAGCAATCAGCATTAATCATCATCCAACCACCGACTTCCACAGGCCACCAGTTCGCAACCATGAGCTACTAACTACCTGAAGGTCCCTGGGGTCAGGGACGCACCATCACAACCTTCACTCTCCCAATCCCTGGCCTGGGAGGAGGCACACTATCTGTAGCAGCATTTTATGAATACATGAGTCAATCGTGGAACAATCCCTAAAGAGCTAAGCTCCAAGAAGCCCTCTGGCATCACCAGCCCAGACACCTCATAATCTCAAAGGGTGTGAGTAGGCTGCACAGTAAGCAGTTCCCTGGAAAACTACCCCCCACACTCAGCTCCCCAAGGACCGCTACCATTTACTGTACTTTCTGAATTCCACTGTGCTGAAGGCTTAGGATGCGTCAGGTGTGGGGAGGATGGGAACAGATGGCAGTCCCAGGAGTGCCTCCTTGTAACCGCTGATCTATCAGGAATCCATAAGCCATTCCTCTCTGCCCTGTCATTTGCTTACAAGTCCGCCTGCTGAGAAAAATCCCCAGGAGTTCTTTCAGCCCATATGTTCTCTGGAAAGTTGGCCCTTTGTCACATGGAGGAAGTAAGAAGCTCCAGTGCTCTCTATCACGGCCCCTCCTCTCACCTAGGTTCCAGATACCTTTGAGAGACTCACTGTTATCAGACTTCTTGCCAGTGAGGCTTACCTTGGGGCAAAACCTCATGTGATCCTGCAGACTGAGGATGGATAATAACAACCGCAGCTATAAACTAAATATTCAACATGTATAGGACCCCAGACTACATCCTTACATCAATAATGCTTACATCAACCTTTGAGCCTGTTTCAGAGGAGGAAAGCAAATCTCAAAGAGGTCATACAACACACCAGACATTGAACGGTAGGTAGAACTCAGACTGAAAAGGCCATTTGACTCTGGACACAGGACTGACATGTCTTCACCATGTAATCACCCAGAAAAACTCCCTGCACTTTTGAAAAATGTCTCAGCACTTCTCTGTAACAGTCACAGGGCCTTGTGCTTGGCATATATCTCTGGGAGCATGTTGACTGACACCTAGACTTTTCTCCTCTGAAAGCCATTGGAAATCTGTCAACACCATCCCCTGAGCACCTAATTATTTCTTGGGGGCTAACTAATCTCCCTTAAAAAAAATTACAGGCGCCGGGCTCGGTGGCTCAGCCTGTAATCCTGTGCTTTGGGAGGCTGAGGTGAGTGGACTGCCTGATCCCACGGGTTCGAGACCCGCCTGGGCAACTTGGCGAAACCTCATCTCTACAATAAACCAAAAATTAGCCGGGCGTGGTAGCACGCGCCTGTAGTTCCAGCTACTTGGAAGGCTGAGGAGGAAGGATCCCCGGAGCCCAGCAGATTGAGGCTGCGGTGGCCGGGAGCGGCCACTGCACTAAAAAAAAAAAAAAAAAATTACAGGCTGCTAGGAAGCAAGGATGACTGGAACCATCCCTGCATTACCCCATTCAACACAGACTTGTTAAATAAGTTCTTTTTTTATTAAATAAGTTCTTAAACCCTTGTAGCTAGATTCTAGGACAAAGCCACCTTTTAAAATATTTTGCATATGTTTCTGAATCCTTGACTTCTCAGTGAAGTCCACCTTGACCCCACATACTAGTGATATTACAAATTGCTATACCCCTGGACAATTCTAATCCCGACTCTGGCCTAGTTTTTCTTTCTTACATAGCCCTTATCAGCTTCAAATATACTTAGTAATTTTAGAATCAATTATGCTGATAGTGTATCATCTATCTTATGCTACCTGCACCCCCACTATAATGTACAACTCCCAAAGGCGAGACTCTGTTTTTTGACTGATATATTCCAAGCACCTACAACCAAGCCTGGCACATAGTAGGCACTCCATAAATATTTCTATTTGAACTGAACTGAGGTGAAAATCCTTGCCACTTTGTGTCTCAAATTCCTCATTCCCAATTAAGTGGTTCTAGTGCCGCTTGTTTCATGGGCTGCCATGAGAGTGAGAGGGCAAGAGCCATGAGCACAGCATGTGGCCCAGTGCCGGCACACAGTGAGTGTCTTCCCCATTCCTTAACCCAGGAAATGAAAGCTGCATTGCATTCTGTACCTGGCTTCATAGGTTAAGTCATTGATTGCTACATTTCCAATGGATCGAGTTGTTCTGAAGCTGGGAGAGCCATTCTTCATTAAGGGCAATTTCTCTTAGAAAGGGCAATTTATTCTACATAGATGCTGAGCATTTATTTCTACCATAGACAGGAGCCTATAATGTTGACAAATGTCTGTAATGATCGGTAAACAAACATGGGAAGGGTTGGGGCTGGACTTTATAGGCTGCCTAAGCACTAGGATACATTTACTTTTAATTTCCAGGACCCAAGGTCAATTCAATACTGGAAGCCTGGGCCTCCAATAACCCTTCAGCTTCATTCAGTAAGTGAATGAGGACTGCCCAAATGACAGGGAAAACCTGTGTGGCAATTGACTATTCACATTGTGGCCCGCCCACAGGATCTGGATGTCCTAGATGGTAAAGGTGTGCCTTAATGCGTCCTTCTACCTACCCCCTGGCCACAGCTCCATGCCTGGACCAAAGTAGAAACTCAATAAAATGAGAAGAGAGAGGAAGGAGAGGAAAAAAGTAAGGGAGGCAAAAAGAAAGAGAGTAAGAAAGAGAAGGCCAAGTAGGAGAGGAAAGAAGAAGACAAGGAGTTGGGGGGGGGGAATAGTGTGGAAGGGGGGCAGGAGGGAGGGTGGGGGGGGAACAGAACTGTTCATAGTGAGACTTTACCATTTTAGTAAAAAAAATAAAGAAATGGAGAAAGACTATGGTCTTTATGCTTTTCTATGTTCCTACAGATATGAAATGATGGTACATCTGATAAGCTGGATGCCTCGTGTTGGCACGGAGGGAGAATTGGAATTAATGGGTAGGAGAGAATGCATTCACTTTTTCTTTACCCGCCTCTGTAATTCTGCCTTGTTCCTGAATTGGGAAGGTGTGACTACAGCAGAACCAGCCAGCTGCTGAGAGCACAGCACTGAGAAAGGAAAACAGCTGATAAGAAAGAAGAGGAAAATAATTATGGAATTCTGGGTACTTCCCAGGAGGCCAGTAATCTTAGAGGCGAAAGCAGTCAGCAGTCAAGAGAAGGTGTGAGACCAGTCCAGCTGGAAACATGGTAGGCAGAGTGAGGTAGAGGAATAGGAACGAGGAAGGCACTTTTACCTAGGAGCAGACTCAGGGACCAGATTTCACAAAGAGGAAGCTGAGGGACTTAGAGTGAGGTGAGGAGAGAGCTCAACTATTCAGCATTACCTCTATGCAAAGTTTTCTAGTAAATACTGGGACAAAAACTCACAATCTTGCCCGAGAGATGAGACTAAATAATACAGCAAGAGATTTGCCAACTTTCCTTTCTCCTTCACCTCACGCAGTCATTGTTCCTCCTTGGAGCAGTACAGAAAACCCTGGATGAATCACTGGCTGGTATTCTATCCTGCCTGGGTTGGTGACAGTTCTCCACCCATTCCTGTCTACAAGCAAGGATATTCTTTTTCATGTCTGTCACCTCCTATAGTCTTCTGCAATCAATACATTGGTGTCAGCCCATCAGACTTCTCACTCTACTAACTTACCAGTTCTCAGTGTGACCTCTCAGACCTTCACCTTCCAAATTGGGAAAATGCTACTGTACCTCTCAGACCTTCATCTTCCTAATAGGGAAAATTAACAGTACACAGCTCATAGGGTTCTTGAAAGATGAAACTACATAATTAAATTAGCACAATGACTAGCAATAGAAAGCCCACAATAAATAGGAGTTATTAATTTTAGGCAGTGCTTCATATACTGCTCAGTCCCTCTAATATTGGTGCTTGTTATCAGCCTTATTTTATGGAGGAGGAAAATGGGCTACAGAGATGAATTTCCCAAAGTCAAATAGCTAGTAAATGGCAGAGATAGAATCTGAATCCATATTGAAATATACCCCCTAGCTAATAATTATACCATCTCTGACTCTTCCTATCCGCTTGCTTTTCTGTCTTTCTTTAATACACACTATCTTGTCCCTTTACCCAATTTACTTTCATCAATTTCTCTTCCTCTTTCCTGTCCCTAACCTACACATACCTGAGGCCACAAACATATGCCCTGAGCACAGAGTGGGGAGAGAGATGGAAACAGGAAAAGAAGATAAAAAGTCAGATCCCACTGGCAGTGTCCCTTTTTTTTTTTTTGGCATTGTAGTCTCATTCTGTTGCCCAAGCTAGAGTGCGGTGGTCAAGCCACCACAGCCTTGACCTGCTGGGCTCAGGCAATCTTTCTGCCTCAGCCTTCCAAGTAGCTGGAACTACAGACGTACACTACCACATCCGGCTTATTTTTTTATTTTTATTGTAGAGACAAGGTCTCACCAAGTTGCCCAGGCTGGTCTTGAACCCCTGAACTTAGGCAATCCTCTCACCTTGGTCTCCCAAAGTGCTGGGATTACAGGCTTGAGACACCATGCCTAGCTGGCAGTGTATTCTAAAGCCAAATACACATCTACCATAAGACCCAGCTCTTCCACACCTCTGTAAATACACAAAAAATGGGATACTAATGTCAACAAAAACTCCCAGACAAGAATAGAGCATCTTTATTGAAAATAGCCCCAAACTACCTGGATGTCTATGAACAGAAGAATAAATATATTATATATTATGGTATGTTCATGCAATGGAATACTACATAACCAATAAAAAGGAACCACTGATTCACACAACAAAAAGGATGTATCTCCCAACCATACTGAACAAATTAAGCCAAACATAAGAGAGTACATAGTTTTTTATTAATCTAAAATTTGTGAGCAAGCAAAACAAAGTACAGTAACAGAAGCTAGACCTAGTCTTTTTGGGAAGGGAGCACTGAGTGGGAAAGGGCACAAGGGAGTCTTTGAGGATACTTGCAGTGTTCCATATCTTAGCCTGGTGAAGGTTATACAATAACATGTAGGTTAAAAGATCACCAAGCCACAATTAATGTTGATGAACTTTATGTACCTTATGTATTCCAGACTCCATTAAAAAAGAACAACAACAAAAGTAATAAAAATAATCAGAATCCATTTCGTTGCAGAAGTGTCCAAGGATCTGGGGCCGTGGCCAAGATGGTGGGCTTTGGTGCTGTCCACAGGTAGAGTGCTGACTTGTCTCTTGGCTGAGACCTGAAACAACCTTGTGTATGGGAACTAGGAGGGTGTGGGTCAGGACACATCCAGTGGAGTCACAGCCAAGTATATCTGCTGCTCTCTGGTCCCACAGCAAGCTCTCAGGCCTGCTAGAGGTTTGCAGCAAAAGCTGAAGCACAGTTCCCTCAAAGCTGAGCTGCCTGTGCTTATTTTACGGAGTGTTCTTGTGATAACCATCAAAATTAATTCCTATTGCAGATTTTATGGCACATCGGATGGCTTTTAGTTGGTACATTATGGTACTCTGGTTCTCTATCGTCTCCTCATCTGAGCAGGACTGTATCCTTAAGATGTTTATTTCCTCTGGTCACAAAGGTGTCAGACAAAGGAGGATTGCTGTTCATTTTATTACCAGGCACATTATTGCATTAGCTATCCACACTTTGTGGGATAGCATATGCTGAGACTTGACAACAGTATATTTGATTTCAACAAGACCCCTATATATTTGATTTCAACAAGAGTGCCAAAACAACTCAACAGAAAAAGAGTAAGAGTAGTCTTTTCAACAAATGGAGCTGAGACAACTTCCTATCTACATGCAAGAGGATGAAGTTGCAACCCATTCCTCAAGTGATCCTCCTGTCTCAGCTTCCCAAAGTGCTGAAATTGCAGATGTGAGCCACCGCGCTTGGTCTGGCTCATATCTGAATAGGCTTTGCCTAACCCAAGGTCATGAAGATTTACTTTTATATCTTCTTCTATGAGTTTTATAGATTGAGGTTTTATATTTCGGTTTATGATCCATTTTGAGTTAATTTTGGTGTATGGTGTGAGGAATGGGTTGCAACTTCATCCTCTTGCATGTAGATAGGAAGTTGTCTCAGCTCCATTTGTTGAAAAGACTACTCTTACTCTTTTTCTGTTGAGTTGTTTTGGCACTCTTG
>CAUYQG010132526.1:0-37157 GCA_963574415.1 Tarsius wallacei
CTCCCAGCAAGTAGCTTCAGGGAATTTTTGACTTCCCTGTAGTCTACGCCCAATCAACTGAAAGATGCAAATCTCCATTTACTCCCCTTTTTCTGAGTGGTTATAAGTTTGAATAATATATTATCAATGTAATTGTAAGCCTTGTGATTTGTATAACTTTTGTATCAATGTAATCATAAGTTTTGTGATTTATATAACTTTTGTGTAATGCATGATATCTTAGGCCTTGTAAACTCCCCTTACTCTATGGCAAGCTTGATTAACAATTCTGCCAGGCCCTACTGATAAATATCTCTGATTCCTCGCACCAGGAAATCTGTACTGAAAAATGTCACTATGGATAAATGCAGCTGAAACTCAAGTTATATACACTGTTTTGCTGGTCACATGGCTAATGAATAGGTACTAACAACTCTGGACTTATAAAAGTAAACTGAAAAAGCCTTGAGGGTGAACAGAGCCATTTTAGAAAAATTTCGAGTCTGACTCTGCTCCCTAGACTCAAACTCAGAAATAAACTTCTTTCTACCAGTTCCCTGCCCCTTTGATTTATTGGTATCAAAGCCTAGTGTTACTAGGCTCATAACACCACTGGTCATCAAAAGGCTTATCAAGGTTGTGAATTCTGAACATACACAAATGAATTATCTATGGATTAGAGTTGATGGTGGAAGAAGTCCTAGTCATAAGTATCACTGGGACTCAGCATAGAAGGTACAAAGTTTCACACATATCAGAAAAATAGTATAATTATAATTACCTTGTTCATTAATTTTTAAACAGTTCATTATCCAGTTGCTTCTCTTTTACAGTGAGTCAATATTCAGAGACACAGCCCTGGTTCTGCTTGCTTAGAAAATATAATCTTTTCCCCCATAATATTCTCAAATCATTCAAATTTGCATTAAATAATCCAGGAAAAGATGTGAGCATTTTCACTCTCTCTCTCTACACACACATACACACACACACACACACACACGCGCACACACACACACACACACACGGTGGGGGGGAGAACGCCATTTGAATAAAAAGGGATGAATCTAAATTTATTTCAATTTTGTATATATGCTGAAAACAAGTTTATTTGCTTAATTTTAAGTGCCTAAAATTAAGAGTTCATATTTCATGAATTCTCCAGGAAAATTAAGCTGAGCGAAGGAATACCTAAGAGTGCATTACTGGAAAAGAGATAATGTCCCAGGGAAGAAAATACACCAGAGCTAATCCAGACAATACCATCCTTCACACAGATAACAACACTCTCTAAACAACCCAGTGAATACCATGCTGTTCACTTGACTGAAAACCCTAGTGTATCAACTAATGGCCTCTGTGGTGGCAGATGCCTTTGGTAACCAGTATCAGTAAATCCACATAAAATCACCCTTCAGTTGACAGCTACAGCCACAACTGTCATCACTTACCCTCGGCCTCATCCTTTAGACTCACTAACTGCCCCAGCCCCCACTCAAGATGTCCCCATTCCTATTGACTGTTTGTCCTCTGAAGTCTTTTTGCTGCCATTTACCAAAACTATAAAGAGCTTTATTCTGACCACCTGTTTGGAGATGTCTTCTTGATATGGGATTTGGACCATGGTTAGCCCATAAGCCTGCAAGGCCCCTGTTCTAGACACCACACACCTGCACTTCCCCTTGTATGATGGTTTAACCAAGAGGCACCTGTTTTGTGAAGATGCGAAAGCTACCTAGTTTTTTGGATAAAAAAGTTAGAATCACTGAGCTAGGAAAAACTTTAAGAATGTTCAATGTTTTGCAATATTTAAATATGCCTGCAAACCCTTTTCTGAGACCGTTGGCTCTCTGAGGACTGGAAAGTGCCTGAATCACTCTCATTTTGGTATTCTACCTTACCCAAAAGTGTTTGCTGAATGACAGCCTTCTTGATGAAGCCTGTCATCAGCCTTTCTCATCAGCTAGGTTGCACAAGAAAATTATTAATCAAGATGGCTAAAATTTAATGGTCCCATATGTTGGAGAAAACACTAGACTGGCAATCAGAAGACGAGTTCTCATCTCCACTCTACCATTAATTAGCCATTCCAGTTAGGCGAGCCACAGGTCCTCTCTACACCCATTTTCTCAGCTTTGCACAGACTGAACAAGGTCACCTCTAAGGGTTCCTATGGCTCCATCATTTTAGGTTTTTAAGGTAAAAAAGGACTACCTGACAGGTAAGGTTGTTAACACACACACAAAAAAACAGACTAAGTTATGAGTTAGTGAAACTACCTTAAGATTAAAACATAATATTTACTTATTTTTCCAGGATGGTTTGCTTCTGGCGAAGACCTCTTTCAGCTTTGTAATTCTGTGACCCAGTGGGACTTTTAAAAATAGTATTATAGTTATACTATTAAATGTAAGTATATTGTTTATAATGTAATCTTGTGGCTTATAAAATTATGAAGTACTCTTAAAAAAAAAAAAAAAAAGAACAATTTCTAATTTTCCTAGAAAGAAATGGGGCAAAGTCCTCCAGGCACTGCTGTCAAAATAAACCTGCTCAGCTTTTTCACAAGGAGTCCACATGCCCTGAAGGGGATGAATCTCAAATAAGGAAACGCTTGAGTGTTGGTAGAGAAATAACCACAGTGCAGGAAAGACTGCGAGAAGGGAAAGGCACAGAAATCGCTTACAGAATTGTGACATATGGAAGTCACAAGGACCCCTATGAGCCCAGCAGCCATCCAGGTGGACAAGTCAGCACACAACAGCATGAAAACAGCCTTCATCACCCAGCAGGAAACGACCTTTCCACTTGCTCACATCTTACCTTAACAGAAAGACAAGTGCAATTTTCTAGTTTCCTCCACCCTCTATGTAAAATTATCATCTATAACAGCAACTTTAGCATAATGCTAAGAGTGACTTGCAATACTTAGGCAGATCACAGAGTCAAAAAGTATAAAACACTATATGAATAGTCCTCAATGAGGTCCCAAAATAAATTATTTACTTATTTATATACAAAAAGACATTCAAAAATTAATGTTACATTTTAAATTTTCCAACAGGAAAACATAAACAAAAGCAAAACTGCCAATTCCCTTGCAATACAGTCATTTCTGCAAGAAGATGCATTGTTCAGTTAACAATCTTATTCACAGAAATATTGATCAAGGAATAGCCACAATGAGGGTCAACTAAAAATAGTTTCTTTTAACTTGAACTTATTATTATTATTATTTAAAAAGCCTTACACAGCCCAAAGAAAACAATGAGCCTGAAGCAAGAAATTTCTAAATTTTCAGTAGTGTTACCCATTTATCACAGAGGATGCCTTTGTTCATGATATATAACAATTCTTTACTCTGTCATTCAACCAATGTTAACTAATGATGTCACATCAGTCACTTGTTTCTGCATCTTGTACATCGTTGCTGGTGAGCTCCTCACCCCATCCCCATCCCAGCAATGCATACTTTGTTTTGTTTTTGTTTGTTTTTTTATTATTATTATTTTAAAGATGTGGGGCACAATTCAGGATTAGGTATACAAGTGGTCACTGTACAGGTAAACTTTGAGCCTCCCTTTGGTCTCCATTTTGCCTGGTTTGAGATCAGGTACCCTTATTCGTGTACAATGCATGTTTTTAAGGCAAATAGACTTGGAGACAATAATGCTCAGAAATGTGTCCTAAACTCACTGATGTAAGTCATCTTGGTGAGCTCTAGACCCACTGAGGTTTTGATTTTCATTTTTTTTTGTCATATGCTGGTAAATTTAAACAAAATCACTGAAAGAGACAAAGGACAAAAAAACTGAAGGGGCAGTATTTTGTTAAGTAACAAGGTGCCTTGTGAAATATACTTAAATATTATACATCTTGCCATAAATAGTCTAAGAGCTACCACTAATTGTAATGTATTTTATAATTAAAGTAAACTTTCCTTGATGTATTTAGCCCAAATTATCTTTCTCTGCTAAAGCAAAAAGAAATAAATCTGTAAAAGTAAGACACTCCCAAATAGGTAGTGTTCATTTTTTGGAATAATTTATTGTCTCACAAAACCCTCCCCTCAAAAAAAAACAACTGTTTACATGTAGAGATTTCTTTTAAGATAGGTTACTCTCCTTTGCTGAAACCCTTCATTACCAACTATCTCAGTAAAGTTGTCTATATTAAAACATCAATTCTTCCAACAACTCAGAGGAGCTCTGTTCATTAGACTGGTTTAAGAGAGGAGATTATGACTTACCCACCTGCATAAACCCAGCACTTGGCATAATGGCTGCCACAAGTAGTAGTTAAACCAACCTATATTATGATCAGCAGAGGCTATTTTCCATATTCTTGAATGGTATCTCATGTCTTTTTCTACTAATTCTACAGATTAAAAACAAACAAATGAGGCTTACTCAAGTGATTACTAGATTTCTGACTTTGTCCTCCATTAGTTGTGTGATATTGGGGAAATCATTTAACCTCTCTGTGCCTCAGTTTCCTCTTCTGTAAAACAGAGATTAATTATAGCACGTGTCCTAGTGTTTTTATGAAGATTAAATGAGTTAATAGTATAGTACTTTGTACCAGCTACTGTGTCATTATCATAGCCATCATTATTACTGCTGAGAAGATGAACAAAATCATGGTGGAAAGGGCTCCATTTCCCAGAGAAAATAACTACCATACATCTTTCTCCTTAAATACAAGTTTGCAAATACTAGATAATGACAGAGGGTTGGACAGATATGTGATAAAGCAAGTAAAATGTAAACAGTAGAAACTATACGGTATATATGTGGTGCTCACAGTAACATTCATTCAATTTTTCTGTGTTTCAAAAATTTCATAGGAAAATGGCAAAAGAACTGAAAAGGTGAGAAAGAGGTGAAAATGAAAAGGAAATCACCATGAAAAATCAGTCATATTATTGTCCCAAAAAAGTATTATTCATCAATAGCAACAGCAACAGTAATAACCATGATTTTTATAGAAATCTCCATGATCTTTATAAAAATCTCACCTATTGTGTTCTATTATTTTGATTTTAAGTCTTACAACAATCCTATAAGGAAACCACTCCAAGTAGCATTCCCACTTCAGAAATTCATAACAAGAATATAATAAAAGACCTACTGAGGATCATATAGTTGACAAGTTATCATGGAGAACTGAACAGAGTTCTACAGCATCCTTCCCACTGCCAGAATAATTACATCACTCATTTAATGTCTTTCTCCATGAAGGAAACCACTCTCTTGTTCATAATTATGTCCTCAGTGCCACAGTTATGGACACATAGCAGGCACACAAATTGCTGAATGCATGGAATGAAGGAAGGAAGAAGGTAGGGAGGGAGATCGGGAACACTATTTTTTGTTCCACTCACTAGATCCAAACAGTAGAGTTTGGATCTAGTGATTATAAAGAGAAGCATTGCTATTATTAAAATTGCACAATATATTTTGGTTGTAAAAGTAACACATATTTAATACTGACAACTATATTACTTCTTGTCAAAGAAAAGTAAATCAATACATTTCCTATATGTGGATACTAGTAGCCATTTTTTCCCCTCAAGAAAGACTTATTAAGATTTTCCAAATGTATCTAGCATGACACTCATTCAGATGAAAGAAGAAGCATTCAATCACACAGATCTAAATCATTCCTGGAGTCAGTCCAGGAAGAAGCAAGCAGGGTGGTAAGCAGTTTGCAAAACATGTCACATAAGGAACAGTTGACAAAACTAAGTCCATAGGAGAAAAGACATAAGAATGACAGGGATTTGGCAAGGCTGCATATGTCAGAGGGAGTAAACATTTTCCTGGGAGTCAATTGGGACCAAGGTGTAAACATTACAGAAAGGAACATTTTCAGTTGATATAAAGAAAATCCCAAGAGCTAAGTTGTGGAAGGAAGTGAACTCTTGTACAAGGCAGGCCTCCCACCATCAACAGCCTTGTCAGGAATATCATATACCTACACCAGGGTAAGCTAGATACCTTTTAAAGTCCTTTCCAACTCCAATAACCTGCAATTCTAGATCCCCATATTCCCATGTGATGGGCATCATTTCGACCAGGGTTAGCAATACATGGCTTGGGGGCGAACTGTCACCATGCTGCACATGACACAAACATGCGCATGTACATACACAAAAAAACCACCTAAGATGAATCACAAATATTTATAAATTAGAATTATGCAGTAATAACCGATCTCTAACTCTATTACTGAGTTTCTTACAGTCTGGAGGAAGAATGTGGGTATGCCAGGGACAGACTTTTTAGTTCAGGGTATAATACCCAAATTTGAAAGGCTGCATAATATAAAGTAATAATTGCTAAACCACTCCAAACTCCTGATTCTACACTGACTAGCTGTGGGACCTGGGGCAAGCCATGACACCTCTATAGATGTCAGTGTCCAATAAAACTTGCACTGCTGTTGAATATAGCAACCTCTAGCCTCAGTGGTTTACTGAGCCCTCCCAATGTGTCTAGGGCAACTGAAAAGACTTTAATTTAAATATAATTTTAATAATATTTCACTATGATTACTTTATTAAATTTAAACAGTCACATGTTGAACAGTAAATAATCGCTAATGATTTCTGATAAGGCTGCTGAAGGGAAGAGTCCACTTCCAGACCAACCTCAACCCAGCATCGTCGACAAGATCTAGATAACATATGGACAGCTGTATTAGAAGGAAGAGGGATAAAAATCTGAAGCTCAACAACAGAAGATCCTTAGTGCTCCTGCCAGCTAGTGCCTAGCCAGTTCATCACCACCCCCATAGCTGAGGATAGCCAGTCCGTAGTGACCCTTTATTATTTGACTGTCCAGAGTTGGGTTCCACATTCAAGAACAGCACTGTAATTATCAACATTGCCTGGAAAGATGACCTGTGAAGAGCAATGCCGTATGGGAAATACTACCTGCCACCAACCCTAATACGAAGACATTAGTGGATTATTAGTGAAATATCTGTGAATAATTAGTGAGCATTACTAAAATAATAATAATAATAATAACATCTTGCAAAGTACAGCTACCTCTCAGTTAGTTAACTATATCTCTTAAGAAGTATGCCATCAGATTTATTTCAGTTTTCAAATCAAATTACACATCTGACACTAAAAGCTCTTTTACAAATTTCATAATACACAAATATTAACAGCAAGAAAGTACAGCTTTTTAAAGAGTTATATAAGTTATTTCTTTGTAAAAATGTAAAAAGTCTAGAAAAACTGCCCGCTTTTATTTTATTTTTATATTATATTCAGGGGGTACATGCACATGATTGTTACATGGGTATATTGCAAACTTGTGGGACTTAGTCTTCTAAAGTACCTATTACCCAAATAGTGAACATTGTAACTTATATGTAATTTTTCAGCCCTCATCTTCCTCCCATCCTCCCTTCTTTTGGAGTCTCCAGTATCTATCATTTCCACCTTTATATCCATATGCACCCAATGTTTAGTCCTACTTCTTATAAGTGAGAACATGCGGTATTTGGTCTACTGTTTCTGAGTTAGAAAAATTTCCTTTTTAAAAGCTACCAGATAATGTCAACAATAAGCATATTCCAAAGGTTTAAAAGAAGTTTGGTAACAAATCTGTTAACATATATAAGTAACATCGATTATTACAGCAATTGAGAATGAGACCTCAGAATAGCACATGTGAAAGGGCAGTGAGCTACCTAGCTACCTAATTTTAGGAAGATGTTCATAGTGCACCTAGGAAAGTGCTATTATTTTTACAATACTGTGCTTTTGCAATATATTAAAGTCTTTTTTTTAAACTAGGCAATTGCCACCAGAAAAAAAAAATGTACACACTATGAGCCAATCATCTGTTTAATAACTGAGTAAAATGCTTCCTAACACATAGTGCAACACCACTGGCTAGTCTCATATAGGAAATTTTCCTATGCAGGAAAGTCTGCTTGCTGAATCTTAATTCCTAAACTGTATTCTGCTGATATTGCATGCCTCTTGTAATTATCATGAGTACTACACACAGAGAACAAGGCAAACGAAATCTTCATTGCTGTGGCTCACACCAACATTAGTTTGCCTTATCCTGCTTAATTGGCTCTGATCACTGGGCAGAAACTGAATTCATTGCCTTTTCCTTTTCGCATGCTGACTCAAGTATTCCTAACACCATTAGTCACGCTTCATAGTGTCTAGAATAAAAAATACTGATATTCAACCTCAGAAATTATTTCATTTTAGACTTAGGAGAAAAGAAATGATCAATGACTTCCAGTCTGCCTAAAATCTTAAACTGCTAACACTTTTGAAAAACAATTTGACTATGCCATGCCTGTAGTCCCAGCTACTTGGAAGGCTGAGGTAGGAGGGTCACTTGAGCCAAGGATTTTGAGGCTAGTCTGGGTAACATAGTGAGACTCTGCCAGAAAAAAACAATTTTACTAAAAGAAGATTTAAAGTTATGAAAAACATCTAGTGGACAGTACCATAATTTTTAAACATTTGATGAAAAATTGAAGGACAGATTCCTTTGAAGTTGGCTTATAGACTCCAAGTAAGAAATGGAAGTCCTCCTCATGTCTTCTGAATTAAAACCACTCAATTTTTCTACTAGCAGAGTATGTAGGAATGAGAGAAGGGCAGTGTATGACACAGTTCCAGGTACTTGGAAATGCTTGATGAGTGTTAAATGTACAGACATGGACATGTGGGTTCCCCTAGAAGTAGAGGGAAGAAATCCCCAGCAGTAGGGAGTGGAAGCTGAATTCCCCCTTGGGACAGTCATTCATTCTTCTGCGGTAGTACCTATTCAAATTAAGTAGAGGAATCCTTACCTAAACCTAAAAAAATAATAAAACCATTGTCTGTGCTAAATACCTAGGAAGCCTCCAGTGCTAATACAACATGAAGCCTTCATTTCTATCACCGAACTTCAGCTGTTTTAACTAAGGCAGACATTGGCCTTCCAATACTTTCCAGCCTTTACCCTCCTGCAGTTCTAAAGACAACAGTGATGCCAAATGGAACAGTTATCAACTTATGGATATCCAAAGATGCTTCTACATCAAAAGGGTCTCAAGACTTCCAGAACACCTGCAGACACATTGTAGGTGTGATGCTATAATCACAACATGGTTTGACAAGGTCTGGGGGTGGGTGGGGGTCCTTTCTTCTTTTTTTCTTCTGAACTGCTCCCTTCATAACTCTATGCCTTTCTTTGCTTCCTTCCAAAAGATACTCAAAATGACAGAGTCCATTTGCCAACTCACAGTTAGAGGCAAAGAAGTCATTACCCACTAGGAAGAGGGGCCCATAATCACATTCAGTGACTATTTTACATGTCATACAATGTATATATGTTTACTGCTTTCCCCCGAGGTCTCATTCTTGTACGGGAAATATTTTAATTGTAATTACAAAGTCAACCCCATCCACATGTATAGCAAGCTCATTTCAATTAAAAGTCACTGCAGCCAAGAAACAGGCCACTTTCAGTTACATGGGTCACCCTCATCGTGTTTAACATCTTCACCGGTTGAATCCCATGAATGGCTCACTGAATTGAATGAAATGCCCCCAGGAAGAAATTCTAAATTGTGCATCTTCAAAAAAGACATTAAGTAGAAATTCTAAATTGTGCATCTTCAAAAGACAGTCTT
This sequence comes from Tarsius wallacei, assembly GCA_963574415.1. Taxonomy (NCBI): domain Eukaryota; kingdom Metazoa; phylum Chordata; class Mammalia; order Primates; family Tarsiidae; genus Tarsius; species Tarsius wallacei. The sequence continues at coordinate 9,643 of CAUYQG010132526.1, forward strand.
AAAAAATCATAGATTGAAAAGTTGCTGAAATGCAGAATATATATTGCTTTTTAAAAGTTTAGAAATCCTTTGCCCTAAGAAAGGACAGAGTTCTTAACTTAGAAAATTCAGAACAATTTAGAGTTTTATTTGTTTTAAAATATGAATTAAGAGCAGTACTCAATAGATTCAGTTATATACTTATTCATCGACTTTTATGTCTCTGCCTATGCTCTTCGGAATTATAGTTTTGGGGACCGTTGAAGAAAAATCAAGGCCCAAATACCGTATTTGCCTATTATTCAATTCATAACAAGTATTTATCAAAGGCAGTTCTACAACTATAAACATTTTTAACTTTCCTTGAATCTGAGCATTAAAAAATGTATAATCTGCACATTAAGTGTGTTGCTAGTGAAGGAAAAAGTGACATCATACATGTGATCCAATTTATCATGTTGTATTATATTATCTACTATTACATGATTTTCACCTGTTGCTTGTCACTTGCATGTGGATTCTGACTGATTTTTCAAAAGTAAATCTATAATAATGGTAAGTGTTTATATAACATTAAGACCTTAGGTTTTACTTATATTGGCTCATTTAATCCTCAAGACAATTCTTTGAGGTGGGTACTGTTACCTCCTCAATGCCCTGGGGAGTTTTTGTTTTAAAGCTCTGACTCTTCAACTATACTAGCAAAGTCAAAGTAGAAAGATATCAGATTATAAATAACAAAATAAATTCCATGTTCTTTTTTTTTTTTTTTTTTAGTTGGAGTCTCACTCTGTCGCCCAGACTGGAGTGCAGTGGCCGCTCCCGGCCACCGCAGCCTCGACCTGCTGGGCTCCGGCGATCCTTCCGCTTCAGCCTTCCGAGTAGCTGGAATTACAGGCGCGCATTACCATGCCCGGCTGATTTTTTTTTTTTTTTTGATTTATTGTAGAGATGAGGTCTCGCCAAGTTGCCCAGGCAGATCTCAAACCCGCGAGCTCAAGCAATCCACTCACCTCAGCCTCCCAAAGCGCGGGATTACAGGCTGAGCCACCGAGCCTGGCTTCCATGTTCTTATATCATACCAGGGTAACTGCTTTGATACCGCAAATGACCAATGTGATTGAAAAAAAATTGCACGCATTAATTCTTGGGCTATTTGCCAACAACAAATTTCCAAGGTTAATCTCACCCTTCAGTGTGATCGGGCACACATTCAGGTAAATCCAGACATTCAGTTACCCACACTTAGGAGAAAGCAATAACTATAGGCAAGAACAAGTCAGAGATAATCTGCAACCTGATTATGAAACCTAAGTATCAATTTCATCACTTTCTTTACCAAATCTGCTAACAAGTGGCAAGTCAGACTAAAGTTTTTCTCTCCTCCCTCCTCCCCACTCTTTGAGGTGCTATCAGCAGAAAATGAGAGTCTAAGTGCCAGAATAATCCAAGACTATAATAATCAGTCCTAGAAAAACTCAAGCACTGACACTAAAATCTTACTAATTTACACCACAGACTTGGCCACTTTTTATGTAAGTGCTGACTGATCCCAAATCCAAGATAAAATATCCCTAAGTCAATTTATTCCTCTAAAAAACAAGCATGTATTCAAATATTTGTCATGTTCAAAACCAGCAAATACTACAATTTATTTGGTATCAATCAAGTCCAAAAAACTTACTATTATTTCTCTATTTACCTATGTGAACAAAAATCTCACCTGACTAGAACAGGGCATGGCACATAGTAGGTGCTCAATAAATGAATAATTAGGTCCCTCAGCACTCGCATTTATCTACTCTCAGTTTCCCGTCCTCACTGCCTGAAAAACACACTATATATAGCCACCAGAGAGGAACATAAATATAATCATGTCACTCAACCGCTTTAATCCCCTTCACAGACTTCCTCATGCCTAAACAGAAGCTGAAGTCCAAACTCCGTCACAGAGCACCTTTGCTACATCCCATTCTCTCAGCGCTCTTGCCATAGACTATATGACAATAATGGTGAAACTCCCCGTGTTTACATGGTGTTCTCTCCTCCCTTACATGAACAGGATGCCTTACATGACTGTGTTCTCCTGGTTGCGTGTAACTTTACTGCTGCACTTACTTTACCCCATCTTTGTCTACTTTGATGTCCAAATGCCCCGTTCCCCAACAATAAACTCTTTAAGTGAGTATCTTATTAATCATTGTATCTCTAGAATCTAGTGAAGTACTCAGAACATAGTAGATACTCAGTACATGTTTACTCAGGGCTTGGATAGATGAATGAATGGACAAAATGGGGTAGTATTACCTCTATCCAAAAAGAATTCACAGGCAACTATGCTTTTGAGGATGAAAATATCAGGCTTGCCGAGAAAAGAAATTTAAGTGGATTGCAAAATAACTCTCCATTATTAGCAATGATTACAGAATTTATACTCATTGGGCTGAGCACAGTGGCTCACGCCTATAATCCCAGCACTCTGGGAGGCTGAGGTGAGAGGATCATTTGAGCCTAGGAATTCAAAAAGAGCCTGGGCAGTGCAGCAAGACTTCATCTCTACAAAACAATAAAAAATAAAAAAATTAGCTAGGTGTGGTGGCGTGTACCTATAGTCCCAGCTACTCAGGAAACTGAGGCGGTAAGATAGCTTGAGCCTAGGAGTCTGAGATTGCAATGAGCTACGATGGCATCACTGCACTCCAGTCTGGATGACAGAGCAAGATCCCATCTCTAAAAATAGCAATAAAATAATTTATACTCATCCCTGCTGGGATTTTCAGCTAATTTCTCAAGGCAATGAGGTATGAATATCCCTGAGAATGAAGAGATGAAATAGTAGCTATGCATTCTTTGATTCTCCGCTCTGGAAATAACATTCTGAAAGCAAATCCAAAAATAGAAATGGCTTTTAGCCAGTGCCAAGGAAAACAAATAGAGTCATGTAAGCATATTCAGCTTCCAAATTAGCAGACCAGAGGAGGGGACTGGCTCAGGGCAGCTTCAGTCATCACCCAGTGGACACACTAGTTCAAGCCCACCCTCTGGTAGGAGCGGAAGTAACTGGAAGGCTAAGTACCTGTTGTACACCTGACAGGCACTGCAGAAACTACTAGAGGAAGATGTTTTAAGTTTGTATCTTAACTGAGGCAGTCACCTTTGGCACAGATGCTGTGTGTTGCTAACCACAAGGGTATCTGGGCATCATGCTGGCAAAAACAGACAAAAAATGTTTTTTCTAAGTCTGTGCTGTGCTGGCGATGGTGCCAGTAATGTCCTGCCATGTCATTCTTCTGTGCTTCAGGCTTTGCCCTCAAACAAAGCACTGGGACAACTGACCTTTATTTCTTAAAGACTAATATTCTGAAATTTCCTGTCTTAAAAGAAAATGTAGATAAAAGGTTCATTATATTATTCTTTCTACTCTGGCATATATTTAAAATTTCCCACAGTATTTGTTCTCATGACATTTGCATAATACAAAGTCTTAAACACATTTAAGCCATACGTTTTTTCCTATTTTAGGACTTAAATTCCAAGGTAATTCCAAGACAGGACACAAAAAGCAAGAAAGTAAGATGATCAAGATTATCTTGTTAAAGGAAAAATACTAAAATACTAACACCAACAGATTTAAACATAGATTTCATCTCTGGCATAAAGCAACTCAGTGGATGTCACCAGAAGCAGATTATACGCTTATCTATGGATTATTACATATTTGTGGAAATTATTTGTGTCTTTAAAATATATTATTTGTTTTTCATTTCTAAAATACTTTAGATAAGCATGATCCTTTCTTCAACATCCATGTATATTTAACACATTACAAGACATTTCTTTGCACCCTAAAAAACCACAAGCTGAGGCTACCACTCCCAACAGCAGACTCTTCATGACCCCAAAAGGCAAAGTAGAACTCCTCTGTATTTAAAAACAAGCCATTATCTAAGCAAAACAAAAAAGACCTCTCTTCTATACTTTTACAGAGAAATACATAAATGATGGTCATTTACATATTTTTATATTCACCCTCTCACCGTGTTTTCATCATTGATACACTCTGCCACTGTACCTGTAAAAAACATATCTTCTATTTTTAAATTTTCTATCATCTTTTTTTTTATCCCTTATCTTAACCCAAGGTACTTCCTCTTGCCTCAATAAACTCTACAAAAGCAGTTCTTTTAGATATGTTTTATAATTACATAGAGTAGAAAGATACGAAAGTCCCTTTTCTTCCTGAAGCCTTTTTCCACAGCCACCTGAACCCAGATCTTTCTTATCTTGAAGCTAATATGACAACTCTTGGTCCTCCCCCTTTCCTACTTCACCCCTCTTGTATTTATGAATTAAAGGACCAATCTCTCTAAAATCCTATTTTCTCATGCCACCACCCTACTCAGAGAACAACCTTCTATCCCTTCTGCTATTACATCACATTTAAGTATCACATTTAAATGTGGTTCCTAAGACGCCTACTATCAGACTAACCAGTACTTGTCCAATCAAATCACCCCATGGTGCTCAACAAGCTCCACTCCTCAGGGTCAGAGAAATTCACATTCCACAGTCTTCCTCTTTCACTCACTGCTCTCCCCCACCTCCATCCAACTCCACTATGATTTCATGTTACAATAAAAAACAAACATATATTTGGTCTTCAACCCCAGTTCTTACCACAGAGTTTCTAAAACTCTTGGAATTGAATTTTCCAGAAGTATGAGAAGAGTGTCTTTTGTTGTTTGTTATAAGCTGATTTCAATCACTCCTGAGTTTACACTAATGAGATGACTCTTGACAGGTCCCTAGCTTCAGGATGAGGGCCAGCAATTGCCAGAAGAACTAACCATGTGATTGGAGGAACAGAATGGTTCAGTCCCCTCTCCACCTCGGGGCAGGGAGAGAAGGGAAAGAGATAGAGTTAATCACCAATGATTTACTCAGTCATGCCTATGTAATGGAACCTCCCTAAAATCCCCAAATTACAGGATTCAGAGAGTTTCTAGGTTGGTGAACACGGGCAAGGGCTGGGAGGGCATGGAATCTCCGTTCCTTCCCCCATACCTTGCCCTATGCATCTCTTCCATTGGGCTATTCCTGGGTTGTATCCTTTATAATAAACCAGTTATAGTGAATAAAGTGACTGTGAGTTCTGTGAGCCATTCTAAAGGGTTACTGAACCCAAAGAAGGGAGGTCACAGAAATCCTAGATTCATAATCTGTTGGTCAGAAGTACAGGAGGCCCAGATTTACAATTGGCATGTGAAGTGGAGAACATTCTTATGGGTCTGAACCCTTAACCTGTGAGGTCTGCACTAACTCTGTCAGAATTGAATTGAATCATCAGACACTCATAGGGTGTACTAAGAATTGAAGAGTTGTTGGTGTGAGGAAAACCTCAGTCACTTGTAAGATGTGTTGTGAATAGAGACAGATCAAAGACCCACTGGATTTGCAAGGGCCAAGAATGCCTCGGGTCCAAGGGAAAACACTCTGGAGGGGCTGTCAGACATAGATGAGACAACTTTTTATAACTGTGTATTTCAATATTATTATAATATAACCCTCTGCAATCTGGGGGCTTGTTTATAATTTGATAGGCAGAAATTCAAAAAATGAATTAAGGTGACTAAGTAAAAACTATAAAAGGCAGGAAAACACAGAAACACTGGGAATTTTGGCAATAAAGTCATCAACATATTTTCACCATTTGTAAATTCTAGCAGACTTCCTCTAACAATACACAAATAAAGAGAAACAAAAATATGGCAGTCCAAACATATATGCAGTAGAAAGAGAAAAAAAAGATGAGTGTACCCCCAAAATGTCTCTTTTGCAATGCAGGTTCCTTGCTCCCTTGGGCCAAATATTTGATGTAATCCAAGGCATGAGTTCACATCTGCAAAAATGAGTACACAGTCTAGACTGTGGCTCCCTAAAGGAAAAATTTGTGTCTAAATTATTTGTAAATTTCCAATGACCTACACAGTGCCTGGCACAAAGAAAACAATAAATGGTTGCTAAATAAAAAGAGGCTTATTTTGAACCCAAGACCCTACATTTTAAAAAGAACTATAGATACTCCAGGTGCAGTGGCTCACGCCTATAACCCCAGCACTTTGGGAGGCAGAAGCCAAAGATTTGCCTGAGCCCAGGAGTTCAAGAGCAGCCTGGGCAACTTGGCAAGACCTCGTCTCTACAATAAATAAAAGAATTAGCCCAGTGTGGTGGCATGTGTCCGTAGTTCCAGCTTTGAAAAGCTAAGGAACAGGATCGCCTGAATTCAGCAGGTTGAGTTGTAGTGGCAGTGAGCATGCCACTGCACTCCAGCCTGGGTGACAGAGTGAGAGTCCAACTCAAAAAAAAAAAAAAGAACTATAGATAAAGACACTTGGGGCTTATTTACAAACTCATTATCAAACATGAAGTTGAATTCAAATAATAGAAGGTAAAAGTATTTTTTTTAGCCTTTTGTGAAGTTAATTCTCTGGAAATTTTGTAATTCATCTAATTTTAATTTTCCATTGGCAATTCCAGTCAAACAAAATCTCTGCTTGAGAGCAAACTACTTCAGAGAGCCAAATCTGGCCCACTATCCATAGTTGCAAATAAAGTTTTATTGCAAAACGGTCATATTCATCTGTTTGTATATTTTCTACAGCTGCTTTCACACAACAATATCAGAATTGAGTGTTTGCAACAGAGAACCAGCCTGAAAACCTAAATACTTCCTATCTGACGCTTTAGAGTAAAAGCTTACAGACTTCTGCTTTAAGGCATCATGTAATACTGAACTAAGGTTACTTAAAAGATAACTAGATAGGATATTTATTTCTAGTCAGTCATTTTATTTTCATCCTCACAATTAAAATCTACCAAAGACATGGCTTTTAAAAAAAACAGAAGCCTAAACTCGATATTGAGAATTTCAGTGGGTCAGTAAACACTGCTATGAATTCCAACTTACAACCAATGTTGAAACCTGTTAGGACCTTGTTGTTGTTTCTGCTGTTTTGTTTTCATGCAGACTCACAAAAACATACCTTAGATAGGTTATTAAAGCTCTAAACTAAAAACTTAAAAATTTTAAAAAGCCCAATGATGAAGTAAAATCTTTCTTGCCACCTAGTTTATGCCATGATCTACTTAAAGCCCTTCAGAGTCCTTAAAGAGCAGAAAAAATTCCACAGAGGTAAGAAAAGGCAAGAAAAACCTGAATAAAGAGGTTACAAAGAAATTTAAGGCTATATAAAATAGAATCAGGGTGTAAGGCCATATATACAGCATCTTGATCTCTTCACATATTGAGTAAATATGGTATTTAACAAAATGAAATCTGCGCAATGTTAAAGGAAAGGCAGAAAAAATAAGTGAGCCTTTTGGTTTACTTAACTAGGCTAAAGGCTAACACAGAAAAGTGCTCTTTTAGAAATAAAGCAATCTTCAAAGAAGACTCAGTGAAGATAATGTGAAGAGAACAAAGGCATTTCACCCTGACCTGTACCAATCCCACCAGAAGGTTCCTTCCACTCAACTTTCAGTGAGTAGAAGGAAGCACAGTTCTAGAGTCACCTCAAGCCACCAGCCTGCCCTATGCCTGTTCAATGCAAAAAGCTAGGAGGTCTCACCATCCTCTGAAAGAACCTTGCTTTTTCCTGCCAAATCCAACTTCCTCTTCCATCTACCCAAATTCCACATGTCCTTCACCATCCTATTCAAAATCCCAGCCAGTGCAACCATACCACTCCAGAGGAACCCATTCACAAAGATGACTGAGTGAATGATGCTCCCTGGCACAGTACAACATGGCAGCCCCAATCCCAACTACTCTAGAAAGTCACAATATTCACAGCAGGTCAATATGCCCCCTCCTTTCCTAAACATGTGTCTTATGGCCCCACTGGATTGTAAGCTACAAGAAGACAAGACTCACATTATATACTTTAATACAAAGTTAATAATGACAATAACACCAAACAGCACTCATTGAGTTATTCTGTGCTAAATGCTTTGTAAACATCATCTTATTTAATTTTCAGAACAAGCCTATGGCTAGGCATAATCACCATTTTCAGTTTTACAGGTGAGGACACTGAGACTTAAAATGTTCAATTTGCTAGAGGCCACACAACTAGAAAGAGGCTGAGCCAGGATTCTTCTGACCAGCATCCATTTAATTGCAAGCCTAATGTTCTTAAATTATATGAGAGCTCTCACCCCAAAGGTACTCAATAAAACCTGCTTAGTGAACAAAAACAGACACAAAATCCTGGTTCAACCTGCAGTTGGCCCTTTAGTCTTTCCATTTCCCAAGGGAAAACAGCTCTCAGAGTTGGGAGAGCTACAAGGCAAATAAACTCCATAGTACTATTCTATCATCCCACACAAATGCAGGACTGTATGACTCCATCAGGGTGGTATAAAAGACAAAATATACCTGTCTTTCACTTCTAAGAGCAAGCATATCATTCAGATAGTTTACAACTATTTTCCACATGTCTTTTTTTACTAGCCAGGTCATTCATGTTTTTATATACTTGACACCTGAATACACACCCTCAAAAGTAAACACAGTGATAGAAAGGTCAGTCTGTTCCCCACTATACATGTGTAATAAAATTACTCTTACAGAAGCCTGGCGCTGTAGTCAAAAGGCACACCCTCCTCTTCATTACCTTCCCCCTCCTACCTCCACAGCAATGAAGGTCCTGAGTAAAACAGAAGCCACCCAGATTCTAGTTCTGAAAGGAAAATACCACACTTGTAAAAGCATTAGGAAGGTCCCCTATTGAGCTGGTTTCAAATGTTTAATTACTGTAATTATATGCATACATACTTTATCACTGTTTTCTAATGAGGTTGGCAAGGAGAAAGAAACTTGGCATTTTATTCTTAGTTTAATGCGCTTGTTTTTATGCTTACTGTAACAGCTTGCTGGGAGAGCACTGGAGATAGAGTCGGATAAGCTTTAAAGGACAAGGAAAAACAGCTCCCAGTGGATGGTACACACATGGAAAAAGGCCAGGACTCGAAGTGCCGCCATTAGGAAGAGGGATAATCCAAGGAAAGGAGCGCCATTCACAAACATGGGAAGCTGCACTGCAATACACCTACTTCAAATGAGACATTGAGCTCAAAACCAAGAAGGTAGATGGAGGGGAGAGGGGAGAGCCAAGGCTGCTTAATTTAAAAGCATCTTTCAGTTTCCTTGCAAAAGTTTCCAAGTTAAGAGGAAAAATCAACACCCAACCACACAAAACAAGCTCCTTCAGAGAACAGCAATCCCCCCAGGGTCGGTTCCTTAGGCTAGGAGAGTTCTCCGGGTGAAAGAGGCTACTATGAACGAAAGGTTCAGCCCTCCTGCAGGGGAGGAAAGTCAGCAGCTTATTTGGGAACTTGCCACCTCACTCCATAGCAAACGAGGAAGTGGTAAGAGGTGACAGATGGAAAGGGGTAGGGGTGTGCGGCACAAGCTAGACCCAGACAGCTGTGGTGTTATAAAAATGTAGCAGCCAAGCAATGTGTAAACAGGAGTCTTAAGAATCTGATTAACCCAGAAGCAGCTGTGGTAATTTCTGAACTAGCTTGAGAAAAGAAAAATCAAAATACAGCATTGCATTCAACTGTTAAGTAGACTGCAAGAACATTCAATCGTTTGGGAATAAAATGAAAGCTTGACACTGAGCCTTGATCTAATGGTGTCTATGGCACAGGGCCATGCTACAGGGTAAAACCAGGTTATAATGAGTTCCCCATCTGGGATTTCCAAGAAGCATTCCCTAGAACAAAATCTAAGACAGATCCGCCCGATATTTAAATCCAGCCTTTAACAAAGGCTCGCAAAGACACCAGACTTCTAAAAATTAAGATAAACTTGGTTATTTACACTTCCCTATTATAGCAGAAACAGAAAGACATGTAATCTAATCATGCAAAGGGTTTTATTTTACTTTATTTGGGGGGAGAATTGGGGGGTCTGACTCTGTCACCCAGGCTGGAGTGCAGTAGCACAATAACAACTCACTGCAGCCTTGACCTCCTGGGTTCAGGCGAACATTCCATCTCAGCCTCCCAAACAGCTGGGATTACAAGTGCACACCACCACACCCAATTTTTTGCTTTTTATTTTTTAATTTTTTTGGCAGAGATGTGGTCTCATGTTGCCCAGACACACCTAGGATTCCTGGGCTCAAGCAATTCTCCTGCCTTGGCCTTCTAAAACGTTGGAATTACAGGCATTAGCCACCACGCCAGGCATGAGGTTTTAAATTCAGGCAAAATAACTGGCAAATAGGACCATGTAACATTTTCCTTGCTAAAATGGTAAAAGCAAACCCTCCTAACTATAATTGGTGATTCTTTATAGTATATCAATAATCGCATCATTGTATATAACATATTGCTCGGTATAACACATTTTGATCAAACATTTTAATTTAAAAAACATGAGTTCGGGACAAGGGACAATGATATATGAAAGAGAAGCCATTTATCACATTAAAGTACATAAAGAAAGATTGTAGGCATGCAACAGTCTAATTAATCCTACATCTACATATTTTAACCATTTCTGAAGGGCAGAGAGAAGACTGAAGAGTAAGGAATGCAGGATTTAAACATTTCAATAGAAAGAGTCATAGAACTACCAATCAGATGAGTCTTCTGTTATTGGTTATACCACATCATCTTACTTACATTTGGGGTTCTGTGAGATTCCTGAGTCACGTCTGCTTTGTCTCCCTAAATTGACTGCCCATTTTTGGTTTCATTTGATCTGTATGCAGCTGGTGCTTATTAGAAGGTGTTAACTGTCTGTTCAATGCATTCTAAGAGTGATGAACTGGACTAACTTAACCCAAATGACTTTAAATTCTGTTGCAACCTCTCTGTAGCCGCCTACTTTTTCTAAGGCAGGGAAATGGAAATCATTTCAAGAAATGGAAAAAGAATGATTTAATGGCCGGGCTCGGTGGCTCAGCCTGTAATCCCGTGCTTTGGGAGGCCGAGGTGAGTGGACTGCCTGTGCCCACGGGTTCGAGACCCACCTAGGCAACTTGGCGAAACCTCATCTCTACAATAAATCAAAAAAAAAAAAAAATTAGCCGGGCATGGTAGCGCGCTTGTAGTTCCAGCTACTTGGAAGGCTGAGCAGAAGGATGGCCGGAGCCCAGCAGGTCGAGGCTGCGGTGGCCGGGAGTGTGCCACTGCACTCCAGTCTGGGCGATGGAGTGAGACTCCAACTCAAAAAAAAAAGAATGATTTAAGTAATTCAGCTAAGCTTATTTCCCTAGGGAAAAGGACCATTAATAAAGGCTCTTCAAAACTAAATAAGTAGTGTCTAACCTCTATTAGTTATTTAAATTAAGCAATACCTTCAACTAACAAAGAGATGGTGTTCCAGTCAACTCCAATGAGGATCAGGTTTCTCTGCTTTTAGCATACCAAATGATTGAACTCTGAATTCCCCTCACAGTTGTGCTCAGAATTTTCCTGATGTTCAGCTGACACAGAAAATCTGAATGAGGCACAGGAGAGATGGTTTAGGAGCGTCTGTATATAATGAAGGAAAGTGTGAGTTGTTTGTAAGTCAAGTGTTCTCACACTTGGTCCTGTCCCAAAATAGGAATTACTTCCTTACTGTATTAACATTCTCCCTCCTAAAGTCTTATCCTCTTGGTCATTCTTAACTCCTACAGGAGTACCAGGAAGGGCACGTCCAGTCACACCACAAACAGCTATGAGCTCTGGGGTCCCTAGTGGGGATAGAGGTACTAGCTTTCCCCTGGGAGGTCTATCTAGTCATAGCAGCAACCCCCTCTTCCCACTCCTCAGAGGCAGCCACCCCAAACCACAAATCAACCCCAAGGAGAACAGATCTTCACCCAGCTCAGCAGCTTCCATCCCACTTGACCCAACTTTATCAAAAACAACATTGTTAGTTTTGGGGGGGTTTTTTTGCTTTTTTGAGTTGGAATCTCACTCTGTTGCCCAGACTCCCGGTCACTGCAGCCTGGACCTGCTGGGCTCCGGCGATCCTTCTGCCTCAGCTTTCTAAGTAACTGGAACTACAGGTGTGTGCTACCACGCCTGGCTGATTTTTGATTTATTGTAGAGATGAGGTCTCACCAAGTTGCCCAGGCGGGTCTCGAACCCACGGGCTCAGGCAATCCACTCACCTCAGCCTCCCAAACACGGGATTACAGGCTGAGCCACCAAGCCCAGCTCATTGTTAGTTTTTTTAACCAGCATATATATTACCTTAAGTACCACTAGAGCAATATTTATTTCTTTTTCTATTTCTAACACTACAAAATCAGCCCAAAAAGAAAAATCGAAACCAAAAGTCTACTTCTATCACATATTTTCCCCTGCCACCAAAAAAGCAAATGTTATACAGCACTAGTCCACACCCCCAAATCAAAATTGCAGCACAAGCTTTCTGGATGTATGAGAGAAACCAATTTTCACAGCAGCAACCAAAATGTGAAAATACTTTTATTGCAAAATTGAAGAGTGTAGCTCACTCAGCAAATACATGCTGGAATACCAATGTGAGTAATTACACAGGTGGTTATGCAAGCACTGAACTCATGCTTCAATTTGGCAGAAGTATAAACAGTTCTAGAACAGTTTGCAAGGTTCAATTACCTAGATCTGCTGGCTAACTTCCTTTACATCTGAAAGAATTTTCCCAAAGTCAATAATTTTCCTAGGGAAAAGTCACAGCTAGAAACATGTTCTAAGGAGACAAGAGCACATTCATACTACACCATGTTTAAATGAGCATTTTACCAGGAGCTGACCTATATAGACATGATTATTCTCTTGTATCCTATAAGAAGGTGCTGTTGCTTAACTCAAACAAATCTTTAATCTTGAAAACATTCACTTATCAAGTAATATCTGTTAAGACCTAGTATGTGCCAGGACTATTCTAAGTTGCTCAGTATACAGCAATGAACAAAATAGGCAAAAATCCCTGCCCTGGGAGGCTTATATTCTAGCAGGAGGAAAACAATATATAGTCACATAAAAAACAGACATAGGGGATGGTCAAAGCTGATCAAAGTAAAATGGAGAAAAAGTAGGGTGGGATGGGATCTACAATTTTAAATATCAAGGAAGGCCACAGGGAAAAGGTAACATGATCTTAAAGGGGTGAGCCAAGCCACACAGAAATCTTAGGAGGGTTTTCCAAGCAGAGGAAACAGCTAGCTCAAAGATGCTGAAAGAAGAGAACATCTGGGGGCTTCAATGATCAACAAAAAAATCTACATTTTGCCGTGTCCTAATCTCGTTAGAAACTACATCCCACATAGAGATTTCAAAAGGCTTAATTGTTTTCCAGTATTGAAGTTTTCTCTTAAATATACAGCATCTGGCACTACTATGATTCATAGAAATGCGTGTGTTTTGCTTTTCCACCATCCCTAAGTGCACTGACAGCTTGTCTGCAGTGAGTTAAGTCCCCAAGGTTCTGGGAGTATGTTCAGCACCAAAGCAACCAAAGCTAGTAGTCTGAGTACGGCATCCAGACATGATGCAAACCAAAGATGCCTGTATTCAAGAAACAGTAAGCAAGAATCCCTGCCTTTATTCCAGCACTACAACTATATTCATTATTTGTGCCAAAGTGTTATGGTGATGAAGGAAGTGAACACAGAAAATGCTGAACATGGTAATGAGCCCAAAACAGAGCTGGATGGAAAAAAAATACCCAATCACTACACTTTCAAAATACTAACATGACCCAATCTTCTTTCTCAGAAGTTAAGATTTTAAAAAGAAAAGGCATAAGCAGCCATATTTCAAATAAAGAGAAGAGGAGAATTGCATCAGTAAAAACAAAATGTGTATACTTGGAACCCAGAGTGAAAAGTAGTCGAGGCTGAGTGTCAGGGATACCTAGGCTCTCTCCTAGCTTCCAGATCCACTAGCTGTGTAGCCTTGTGTATGACACTTTACTTTTCTAAGGCTTCACTTCCTCATCTATGAAGTAGAATTCGTAATCCCTACCTTGAATGATTGCCACAAAATTGGAAGCAGAATTAAAAGTAGCCAGCATGTTAAAAAGCCAATCTCAAAAGGTTATGTGTTCTATTTATAGAGCACATGCTTGAAATGACAAAATTATAGAAGTGAAGAATTAGTGGTTGTCAGGGATTAGGAATGGGGGAGGAAGACAGTCGGCTATGGTTGTAAAAGGGAACCACTTGGGATCCTTGTGATGGAACTGTTCTTGTCTTGATTATGGAAGTGGTCACATAAATTTTCAGATGTGAAAAATTGCACAGAACGAAATACCCACACACATAGAGAATATATGTAAAAACCTATAAAATCAAAAAAAGGTTGATAACTATATCAATGTCAATTTTCTGATTATGGATACTGTAAAATTGTTATGCAACATGTTATTATTGGAAGAAACATACACAGGATCTCTCTGTATTGTTTCTTATAACTGCATATGAATCTACAATTATCTCAAATAGTGTTGTTTCTGTTTTTAAATCTCATCACCATTAAAAAAATTGCCCAGCATATTGTAAATGCTCCATAAATGGCAAAATGGTCAAGTTATCCTCTCACCTATAAAGTGACTTTCAGCAGAACTGCTACCCCCACTAGTGAGATTCTAGAAGTGTTGAGTAATGTACCTGACACTAAGTAAGAGCTCATTCAGGTGGTTATACTCATCTTTCAAAACCTCACCAATATCCAAGAGAAATGCAAATGCTCTTTATATAACTGATGGAGTTTACAGATGGGAATCCATTTACCCCAATATTAAAAGTTCTCTGTCTCTGAATAATAAACACATATGCATCAGTATAAAAGAGCTCTCTAAATAGAGGAAAAAAAATTTATCTTGGTTAGAGCAGCAATTGCCAAAGTGTTCTCCTTGGAACATGAATCCCTGGTCAAATGAATTTAGAAAACACTGCAGATACCGCCCATCTTCTGGGAGCATCAGTAAAAAAGAAAATCCCTATACAACTTCACTTAACTCCTCTTTCTCCAAATTTATTTGTTTAAACATATTTTGTTCATGCCTACTGGCATCCTGAGAAAAGCTCCCAAATTTAGAATTTTAAAAGTCACTCTACTTTGATCATACTCACTACTCCATTTCTTTATCCAATATGTTCCTTAGAAGAAAAACAAAACTTTTCCCTACATCTAGTGTAGTGGTTTTAACTATATGCAATTGGTCTTCAATAACTGTTTGCTGAGTTGAGTTCAGTACAAGTACAACTCCAAGATGACAACTCTAGGCATAGGAGAAGTGACTTTTACTGATTTTGTTTTTTCAGTCTCTCACTTAGTGAAGCACTCCTTTCTGAAAGTTTCTGAAAGTATCTCAGAAATGTTGAGGTGCAGAAGTTTTCCATTATGCCAGCAGTCTCTGGCCTTAAGGGGCAGCTGCTTATAAGTGGAGCACAATTTAAAATCTTGAGTGATTAGGATTCTGGGATTAGGCTCTGAGAACAAGCTTGCCTCAGTTTGTTTTCTGTTGCTATAACACAATATCACAGACAGGGTAATTTATTTTTAAAAGAAATTTACTTCTTACAGTTCAGGAGGTTGGAAAGTCCAAAATCAAGGGAGGCCTTCTTGCTGTATCATAACATGGCAGAGGGCATCACGGAATGAGGGGGCAAGAGCGTGCCAGCTCAGGTCTCTCTTCTTATAATGCCACCACTACCATCATGGGGATCCAACCTTATCTAATCCTAATTACCTCTCAAAGGCTTTACCACCAAATGCCATCAACATACAAATTTCAGGATTAAGTGTCCAACACATGAAATTTGGAGGACACATTCAAACCATAGCAAAGCTCATGACTATAAATATCTCTACTCAAAACTATAAATCCTGAAATTCCTTTAGAGGGATATAAAGACAGATAAGGAAAAGCTCTAACTGAAATTATTTCTGAAAGAAGTAACAAGTTAAAGTTAAGATATCTTCACAAAGATGACTTGAGATTAAAGTCATACAAATAAATTTTAAATGTCAAGGAATTTGCTGAGATCAGGCTTGGGTGGGGGTGAGGTGCAATGAGGAAGAAAGTAAAGCCCATGAGTCCTAGGGAGAAGTAAAGGGAGAAAGACAAAACTAATTTCACATAAGGCCAAAGACACTGTTTCACAATTTCAAATTTCTGTTGACAGGAATTATCCATATTCCAACTTGCAAAACCATAAACTAGTTGAAAAATGTCACTACTTTTAAAAGAAAAATTAATTGGAATAATGAATATAAAAAACAAGAAGTTTTTTTTAAACAAAACATTTGAGGAAAACTTTAAAATCAGCTCAAGTACATACATCTTCTATGTAAAAGATCTCAAAAAAAGGACTTTATCATGAGCCCTTAATATACAGAAAAAAAGTTTCAAGCAGTAATGGGCAAGAAAACATACTCACCAAGCACACCACCCCAAAGCACATTCATACATTTTTAGGAACATTTCCAACAATTGAAAACAAAATGGGTTTTGTTTAAACCTCAATTTAATCGGGAGAGCCTTGCTTCCCAAGCATTCCAGTTCTTAAAGTTTGCTATGTAAAACCAAGCAATGGTTTGTACATTCCATTACACTTAATAATCCTAAAATCACATGCATATGACTATCAGCATATCCACTCCCCAGTATGAATAAGGCTAGCAATCTAATCATAACACTTCAAATGAGTTAAGACATCAACTGGGAAGTCTAGGCTGCACACTTCCCAACATGTCCCTCTTCTTAGCAGTCCCCTGCAGTGTCACAGGGCCAAATCTCTCCTCTTGGGCACATAATTTTAGCAAGCTTTTGCCTTGGCTGTCCCAGTCTTCTCTCACAGTCCAGAAAATATGATGAAGAAAAAAAATTAAGTATTTCAGAATTAAAAAAAAGTTTTCTGGTAGTTGAACTAAATTTGACACAACAAAAAAGGTATCTATGATTTCACAGAGATCCCAATGAGCTCCCAGAGACTAAGTTCCCCAAAGACAAGAAAGTTGAAAATAAAGTCAACAGAAAATTTTAAATCTGCCTGTTGAATAATTGAGATAGTCTATGAAAGTTTCCTTACAAGGAACTCAGCTGTATTTTAAATTCTTACTCCTTGCTATAAAGGTATTCTTTGCACTATTTCAAAGACAAAGTCAGTCTGTCTCTCCTTTCTTCTTTCCCTCTCTCACTTATAAACACACAAAAATAGTGATTTTCCTACATTCCTTTTAAAACTGATGAAAGGAGGGAAAAGTCTGGGTGTTCTTTCTAAACTGATGTTCTATTAATAGGATTTTTAATGCAGTGCAAGTTTTACAATACTGTGAGTCGGAAGACAATGAACAATGACTGTATTGTGCCACACCTGCTCCCCCAACTCCTCAGGGAAGCTGAATGATGTCTTATCTGGCAGCCTCCATTTGGACACTGATGCACCTGCAAAGTGACAGACCCTGCCAAATTGCAGTAAAAAGTTCTCCCTTTTACTCTGTTAACATGCCTAACTTAATTTAGGTCAATAATATTATGTTCAAAAACAAGTTAAACTTTTTTTCCTTTTTGATTTTTTCACTTTTCTTTTTAAAAAGTGCTTTCGTTTTTGTAAAAGACTAAACCACTCAGCCAGATTTGGCCAAACCTTCAACTAACAGTGGGAAACACTGTAACAATTGGCCCAAATACTCCTAGGGGAAGAGCCAGTCTCCAGGATTCAGAAATGAGAAAAATGCCTCCAGGTTGGCTTCTTGGTTCCGCCCACTGTGTGCATAAGGGCACCCACAGGAAATGATTCCCATTTCAGTTTCCCTGCTGCAATACCCTGCTGCAATAGTCAAGGGAAAGCAATCCCAGTATCAGGGGGGAAAATTAGTATGCCACTGGAGTGCAAAGGCTGCTGGATCATCAGAGTGCCTCCTCTAAAATTCCAAACACAAACCCATATGCCTGAAATGCTGGGTTGAGCCAAGAGGTTGTGCGCCTGCCTTGAAGTTTCACTCTGCTGAGTGTCTTCATATTTATCCTTGAGACCTGGGCCAGCTTTATGGCTGACGCTTCTGCCCTCCTGGGTCCAGTGTCAAATCTTCCAGGAGGTCCTCATCAACAGGCAGAAGGAGCCCCAGTGAGCCAGGAGAAACCAGTAGTCAGAGAAGTGTGCGCCTGACAAATCAGTCAGCCCTGACGTGTGGTTCTGAAACACCAGCTCACTGAAGACACATTAAAGGCTTCCAACAGCAGGGCTAAACGGGTGTCAGCACAAATCAGCTAGTCCAAGTCCTTCCAGCTTCCTTTTCTGGCCAGAATGGGAGACTCCCAGTCATAATGGCATTCACAGACTTCTGCAGCACAAGCCAAGAGAGAATTATCCCTTAACAGGCTCCCAAGGAGCCTGTGACCATGGTGCCCAGCATCCATTTTAGCAGAGAAGGGACAAACCATGATCCCAATAACAAAAGCACAAACAGTACAGAACAAATCATATATAGCAAGATGATACATTCATGTTTAGCTTCCAAAACTGGGCTAAACAATCAGTATTCCCGGACACAACAACCATAAAATAAAATTGCCACAGTAAGCTATTTCTACAGTGTAATGCCTTCATTCACATGATAGCTGTTCCCATCTTTGGATCCTCTGTGAAACACTATATTTCTAAAACTGCATACATATTAAGTCCACCTGTTTGTCAGTGCATTTCCAGACATTATTGCTCAGAAATGTGTGGTATACATTGCCACTGTTTGCCAGGGGGTCAGCTTTGAACAAGTTACGAATTCTCATACAAGCTAATGACTACTTTGTACTTACTTCAGAGATACATCACTTATAACACATCCTTATAATAAAATGGCTTTATATGCCCCAACTATTGTGGGGTGGGGGAGATTCATCAAATAATTTTTCCCCTGAGAAAGGACTGTTGCTTGACCTGGGTGAGGGAAGTTAATAATGAGCACTTTATATATACCTTATAATATGCTTTATGAATATTGCAATATTTAAGTATAATAGATAACACTGTATTTTATTAATTAATTTTCTAATTTTGACTCATCTTTATCTATAGCATGTTCTCTAACCCCTAGAAAATAGAAAACTCTTTAAATTTTTAACACATCAACTTAAAGTAATATCTCTCCCACCCTCATATTCTCATTTTTCTGCCTATATAATATGACCAGAAAAAAATGTATAAGGCAAGTACAGTGCTTTCACTCAGAAATGAAATGCATCTTTTTTTTACATGAAAGAAAAATTACAGCCAACATAACACTGTCTGCTGGTGTTTTTAAAGTCACAGTCAAGATACAAGACACATTGTGCTCACAATTTAGTTCAGAAATGACGGGGCCACGTTTCGGTAGGCTAAGTTTCTTTCTTTTTTTTTTTTTTTAAACCAATATTGATTTTTTTTTCCTACCAAAAATATCTTTTAAAATGCATGTAAGGCACTTCTGTGATACTTTTTATATAGACAAAACCAGTAAAAAAGACAAGCCAACCATCTGTCAGGCTAATCACTTAAAATCAGCTCAGTTTAACTGAAAAGGTTCATCCTGCAAGACATAAAATCACGAAGTATATGATTTCAAACTCTGATATGCTCACACCTAGAAGTCTGAAGCAATCATAAATATTCATCAATAGCAATGTGCCTGCCATAACACATTAGTTCAACCTTGGTGATTAAAGTTGAAATAGTTATGCTCACTTCACTTCCTATGTACTTGTTGAAAAAGGCCTGTCTCACTTAAGATAGTAGTTTGAGCTCCCTATTCCATTTATCCCAAGCTGAGAAACTTACCCATAATCCTAGTGAAGTAAATTGCAACTTCTCAGGGCTTATTAAAAATTAAATAATTAGAATTATTAACACCACAAATATTGATGTGCTTCTAGACTGCTTTGAGTTTTTGCGGTATATATTCATGAATCTGAAATTTCACGTGTTCTCTTAACTGTAAAAAGCAAACAGAACCTGACAACAATCACCTACCTAGAAAATTCCAAATATCTAATTAATTTAGTTTATTTAGAGGTGAGTCATCCTGAGAAAAATTTATTCAAACAACTGACTTTGAAGTGCTAGATAACACCAGCATGTGTTATACCAGGCTCACTAAAGTTGTATTTTATAAAAAGAAAGTTAAGTCACCTGTTGTGCCTAACTGGCACCCTCTTATAAGACAGCCAAGATGTTAGAAAAGCAATAAAATGCCAATATGGAGGGCAGCAGAACCAGAGGGTCAAAGAAGCACCCCAAATAACAGTCACCATTAGTGACAAAACACCAGCTGCCCATCAGAGACCTGATTCCTTGAAACAATGCTTCTGAGATCTGGAAGCACCTTTGGATTGTGCTAGTTTTGAACCCACAGGTTTAGGAGATTGAAGCCACATGCGCGCAGGATAGTCCTGCTGTTCTCAGGGCTCTCCTGAGAAAAGACTATGGAATACAGCGGATCCTCACCACCTGGCGCCGGGCCCACACCATCACATGGGACAGCAGAGTGGCACAAGCCCCAGATCCGTAGAGAGAGGAGGTAGGGAGAGCTGGAGAGGAGCCCCACCACCGGCGAGGAAATGCCAACCGGAGCCATTTTCTCTGTCCAGGGATCAGGTAGAGACTTGCATTGCCCCACCCAGCTCCACCTAGCCTCCAACTTGGGACCTAAAGGTTATCTCATCAAACTCGGAGAGACAGACACCCCTCCCCCATGCTGGAATAGGCACAGACACGTCAGATTTGAGTGGGAGACATGACAACAGCGGAAGCAAGCTAGCTGGTATGCCTGTCGATTTTCCCTCTTCTTCACTCTCCCCAACTTCCCCTCATCCCCCTCCTTCCTTTCTCCATTCTTTTCCTTTTTCTTACCTCATTTTGCTTTCAGGGGCAAACCTATACCCCACTGCATGGACAAATTGTAAGGCAGTGGGAAGTGGGTTCCAGGGGGCCCACACAACTGTCAGTGGATACTGAGATTTGCAGGTAGTTTGCACAGCTCCCTCCTCAATTAAACATCAAAACTGCAAAAAGTACAATCCCCCCACCCACAGTCCAGCTTCAGAATTGAACAAAAGCCAGAGGGTCCACATAAGAATAGGAGATTCAGCAAACAGAAGTAAAAGCTATCCCCTGATCACTAAACAACAGAATTAAAGAAGAGGTTTTTTTAAAAAAAAAAAAAGGCGGGGGGGGAGGAAAACCTACACAAATGAAGAAAAAACAAAGGAAGAATATGAGACTCACACAGACCCCCTGGGAGGTCAGCCACTGAGAATACAAACTTCAGCATGCAAACAATGACGAGCCCCCAAAATGTCTGGTCTCAAACCACAAATCCAGATATCAAGATATTAATAGAGAGAATAAATAGAAATGAGGAGCGACAAGAGGTAAGAATGAAGGAGCTGATAAATGAGATAACAGCAATAAAGAATACAGTAAATGAAATAAATAACAAACTGATAAGCATGGAAAGCAGAATTGACCAAGCAAAAGAATCTCAGAGCTGGAGGAATAAAATATGGAACTGAACCAAACTGTTACAAAAATAGAAAAGACCAATCATGGAGGCTCAAGTTTGTAATCCCAGGGCTTAGGGTGGCTAAGGTGAGAGGATTGCCTGAGCCCACGGGTTCGAGAACAACCTGGGCAACTTGGCAAGACCTCATCTCTACAATAAAAAAAAATTTTTTTTTAATCAGCTGGGCATGGTAGCACATGCCTGTAGTTCTGGCTACATGGAAGGATCATCTAAGCCCAGCAGGTTGACGCTGGGATGGCCATGAGCATGCCACTGCACTCCAGCCAGTGACACAGAGTGAGACACCAACTCAAAAAAAAAAAAAAAAGAAAAGAAAAGAAACTTAAAAAGATAGAACAAAACCTCCAAGAGATGAGTGATTATTTCAAGAGGCTCAACCTAAGATTAATTGGAATTCCTGAGGCAGATACACAGACACCACCCTAGAACAAACATTCCATGAAATTATCCAAGAAAACTTCCCTCATCTCATCTGTGATGCGACCACTCAAACACAACAGATTCAGAGAATTCCTACAAGACAACCAGTGAGAAGACTAAATCCTAGACACATAGTAATTCGCCTATACAAAGTAGGTATAAAAGAAAAAATCCTAAAGACAGCAAGAGAAAAAGGTCAGACTACCTACTGGAAAAGAATAATTAGAATAGCAGCAGACTTATCTACAGAAACAATACAGGCTAGGTGAGCTTGAAGCCCAATCTTCAAAGTTCTCAAAGATAAACAATTTCAACCAGGAATTACCTACTCAGTTAAGCTAAGTTTCATCAGTGATAGAGAATTAAAATCCTTCCCAGACATTCAATCCCTAAGAATTTACTCTGCCTCCAGACCGCTCTACAAGAAATACTTAAGAAAGTATTAAACACAGAAGAAAGGAAGAAAAGAATGACAATGTCCTTCACAAGAAAGCAGAAAAATCACTGAAAACACACATAAATCAACCCAAAAGTCAAAAGACAACAAACAAACAGCAGCAACAACAACAAACTCTATAAGAACCTCATGACAGGAATAAATTCTCACATCTCAATAATTACCCTGAATGTGAATGGACTAAATATACCACTAAAAAGACATATAATGACAAAATGGATAAAATATCATAAGCCAATAATATATTGTCTCCAAGAGACTCATCTCACCAGAAAGGATACTCACAGACCCAAAGTAAGAGGATGGGAAACAAAATTTCAGGTGAATGGAACACAAAAGAAAGTATGAGTCACGATCTTAATACCACACAAAAAACCCTTTAAGCTAGCAAAAGTTTAAAAAGATATGGAAGGCCACTACATAATGATAAAAGTTTCAATCCATTAAAAAGAAATATCCATCCTAAACATATATGCACCCAACATAGGAGCACCAACTTTCATAAAGTAGCTTCTAGGTAAACTTAAAAAAGATATTGACTCTAACACTATCATAGCTGGGAATTTAAATACCCCACTCACAACCCTAGACAGATCATCAAGACAAAAAGTCAACAAGGAGATCCAGAACCTCAACGTGATGCTTGACCCAATGGACTTAATTGATACCTACAGAATACTCTACCCAACAACCACGGAATATGCATTCTGCTCCTCACCACATGGAACATACTCTAAAATCGACCACATCCTTGGCCATAAATCAAGCATAAGAAAATTCCATATGATTGAAATACTGCTATGCAGCTTCTCAGACCACAGTGGAATAAAAATAAATATCAACACCAACAGAGTTCCCCCAAGAACCATAAAGACATGGACACTAAACACCATGATGCTAAACAACGCCTGGGTCAACAAAGAAATCAAAACAGAGATTAAAAGATACCTGAAAAAAAATAAAAATGAAGAAACATCTTACACCAAAACCTATGGGATGCCATGAAAACAGTAATAAGCGGGAAACTCGTATCTCTATGAACACACATGAAGAAAATGGAAAGATCACAAGTTAACAGCCTAACAAATCACCAAAGGAACCTGGAAAAGCAAGATCACAAAACCCTAACTTCACCAGAAGAATCCAGATCATCAAAATAAAAGCCCAAATTCAGGACACAGAAGACAAAAATATAATACAAAAAAAAAAATCAACGCAACAAAAAGATGGTTCTTTGAAAGGATAAACAAGATTGATGGACCCCTAGCTAGACTGACCAAGAAAGAAAAAAAACAAATAAACATAATTAGAAATGTAAAAGATGAAGTCACAACTGACCCCAAAGAAACACAAAAGATTATCAGAGACTACTACGTACACTTGTATGGAAACAAACTTGAAAACCTAAAGAAAATGGAGGACTTTCTGACCATTACACAACCTCCCCAGGTTGAAACTAGAAGAAATCCAGACCCTAAATAGACTAGTAAAAACCCAGAAAATTGACTACGTCATAAGAAAACCACCTACACAAAAAAGCCCTGGAACAGATGGCTTTCCAGCAGAATTCTACAAAACATACAAGGAGAAACTGATACCAATCTTATTCAAAGTATTCCAGGCAATTGAGAAAGATGGAACATTCTCCAAATCATTTTATGAAGCTAACATCACATTGATACCCAAACCAAGTAAAGATCCAACAAAGAAAGAGAACTACAGGTCAATATCTTTGATGAACAAAGATGCTAAAATTCTCAACAAGATCCTAGCAAACTGAATCTAACAACACATCTCAAAAATCATCCACCATGAACAAGTAGCTTCATCCCTGGGATGCAGGGCTGGTTTAACATTAGCAAGACCATAAACGTAATTAAATACATCAACAGATGTAAAAACAAAAACTACATAATTATATCATTAGATGCAAAAAAAGTTTTCAATAAATTCCAGCACCCCTTCTTGATAAAAACCCTCGAACATCTAGGCATAGATGGAACATACCTCAAAATAGTAAGAGCCATCTACGAGAACCCTACAGCCAGCATACTGCTAAACAGACAGAAATTGGAACCATTTCCCCTGAAAACCGGAACAAGACAAGGATGCCCACTCTCACCACTCCTGTTCAGAATAGTTTTGGAAGTCCTAGCCAGAGCAATCAGACAAGAGAAAGAGATCAGGGGTATCCAAATACGAAAAGAGGAAGTCAAGTTATCCCTCTTTGCAGACAACATGATTCTATACCTCGAAAACCCAAGAGAATCTGTAAAAAACCTCCTTGCACTGATAAAGGACTTAGGCAAAGTCTCAGGGTATAAAATAAATGTGCAAAAGACAGTCACATTTCTATACACCAACAATAAACAAACAGAAACCCAAATAAAAATCACAATTCCATTCACAATAGCCACACAAAAAAATGAAATACCTTGGCACCTTCCTAACCAGGGATGTGAAAGACCTTTACAACACAAACTACAAAACACTGCTCAAAGAAATCAAAGATGACAAAAACAAATGAAAAAATATTCCATGCTCATTAATTGGAAGAATCAACATTGTTAAGATGTCCAGCCTACCCAAGGCAATCTACAGATTTAACACAATACCCATTAAATTACCAGCAGCATTCTTCTCAGACCTGTAAATGACAATACAGGCATTCATATGAAAACATAAATGACCACGAATAGCCAAAACAATCCTCAGCAAAAAACACAAAGCGGGAGGTATCATACTCCCAGACTTTAAACTTTATTATAAAGCTACAATAATCAAAATAGACTGGTATTTGTACAAGAACAGGTATATAGACCAATGGAACAGGATAGAGATTCCAGAAGCAAAACCTCAATTTCTCAACCAACTCATCTTTGACAAAGTCTCCACTACCAATCACTGGGGAGAGAACCCATTCATTAAATGATGCTGTGAAAACTGGCTGACCACATGCAGAAGATTAAAACAAGACCCCTACTTATCCCATACACAAAAATCAACTCTAAATGGATCAAAGACCTAAACATAAAACCTCAAACTATAAGAACCTTAGAAAAAAACGCAGGAGACACCTTATGGAAATTGGAACTGGCAACCAATTCCTGATCAAAATCCCAAGTGCCCATGCCATAAAAGAGATAAGACAGACAAGTGGAACCTCACCAACCTGACAAGCTTCTGCAAAGCCAAAGACAGTCCACAGAATGGGAAAAAATATATGCCAACTGTATGTCTGACAAAGGTCTAACATTGAGAATCTACAAGGAACTCAAACATACCAAAAAGAAAAAAAAAAAAAAAAGCACCATTACAAAGTGGGCAAAAAATATGAATAGACATTTCTCAAAAGAAGACATACGAGCAGCCAACAGATACATGAAAAAATGCTCAGTCTCACTACTCATCAAAGAAATGCATATTAACACCACACTGAGACCACCTAACTCCAGTCAGGATGGACATCATCAATAAGTCAAAAAACAGATGCCGGAGAGGATGCGGAGAAAAGGGGACACTTCTATACACTGTTGGCAGGAGTGTAAACTAATACAACCTCTGTGAAAAACAGTTTGGCGATTCTTAAAAGATCTAAAAATTGACCTTCCATATGACCCCACAATCCCCCTACTGGGAATATACCCGGAGTAACTCAAATCACTCTATGAAAAAGATACCTGCATACATATGTTTATTGCAACATTGTTCACAATAGCAAAAACATGGAACCATCAGTGCTGCCCATCAACAAAGGACTGGATTTTAAAAATGTGGCACATATACATGTTGGAATATTATGCAGTCATAAAGAAGGACAGGCCGGGCTCGGTGGCTCAGCCTGTAATCCTGTGCTTTGGGAGGCCGAGGTGAGTGAATTGCCTGAGCCCGCAGGTTCAAGACCTGCCTGGGCAACTTGGCGAGACCTCATCTCTACAATAAATAAAAAAAACAAAAAATTAGCCAGGCATGGTAAGTGCACGCCTGTAGTTCCGGCTACTTGGAAGGCTAAGGCAGAAGGATCACCGGAGCCCAGCAAGTCGAGGCTACAGTGGCTGGGAGCAGCCACTGGACTCCAGTCTGGGCGACAGAGTAAGACTCCAACTCAAACAAAAAAAAGGACAAATTATGAATTTCACAGCAAATTAGATGTACTTAAGTGTCTATAATACTGAATGATCTATTACAGAAACAGAGAACTGAGTATCACATGTTCTCACTCATAAGCAGAACTTGAACAATTATCATACTACTAAAAGAAAGGGATTGGCAGTAGGGGGACACTGTGGGGGGGGGGTGTTGGCAGGATTGTCAGTAGTGGGAATCTGTTGGGGGATGGGGACATACCTCATCAACAAAGGTACCTGCGTTGTGAACAGCTGCATACTTAACCCTGAATTTTACCCCACATCTTTAAAATAAAAAATTTATTTAAAAAAATAGAGAAGTAACTGACTTTTCTCAACTATTATAGGCTACCACAAAAATAATATAACCACTTCTGTGAGTGTCACAACACAGCTCCATCTCACCCCAATAGTTAACCCCAAAAAGGAGCAATTTTGAAGTAAGATCAAACCCATCCACAAAGGTAAGAACTGGAAGTAAAGAAAAGGTTGCCTTTAAAATGCCCCGAAGAGGATTCAGTTTTTCCCACCATCATTCATTAAAGCCTGTACAAGGAGGATTCTTCCAAAAGAAGGTCAGCTGGATGGGCCAAAGATTGCCAGGGTGCCTGCCTGGTAAACACAATTTAATGACTAATTCATGAATTCAAGAAACAAGACTCTAGCAGCAAAAAGGCTCAATTAACTCAAAATTAAACAGCAGCCAACACCTGTGACTTAGCTCCAGCAAGATTGACCTGGTTGCCAGGGGTATTAAGAACTAAGGGTGTATTGCCTGAGCCCGCGGGTTCGAGACCCGCCTGGGCAAGCAAGACCTCATCTCTACAATAAAATCAAAAAAAAAAATTAGCCAGGCGTGGTAGCACGCACCTGTAGTTCCAGCTACTTGGAAGGCTGAAGCGGAAGGATCGCCGGACCCCAGCAGGTCGAGGCTGTGGTGGCCCGGAGCGGCCACTGCACTCCAGTCTGGGCGACAG